>ML308760.1:7591-81812 GCA_005239505.1 Nicotiana paniculata | reverse complement strand
GAAGAATAATTAGTCTGCCTGAATTAAATCAATTAATCGTAGTATCATTTGGTATGATATAGTCATGATTAGCCGTCTATCTCTATTAGCTATCCACTATTTATACATGTTTTACACATTGTATACATATATTAAGTAAGGGTACTAAACATGACAACATCGCTTAGAGCTAGCAAATTTTCTTATTGGTGGAATCCCGCAAATTTTCTTATTGGTGTAATCGATAACCGAATCGATAAGCCCCAAAAATCGATAAACCGAAATCGAAAAAATCGAAACCTTATTGAAACGATAACGATAAGCATATGTACAAATCGATAATCGATAAGTAATTATCGATAAGGGTCAAAATCGAATCGATAAATCGAATACACACCCCTATGCCAAGGTAACAATTAATTAAGGTTAATTTGGTGAATACATCTGGAGTTTTTTTTTAAAAATTCGTATTTTATTAATGGACGTGTCAAAGGTAAAATAATAACTTATTGTGGACCCAGAGGAGTAATTCATAACTAACAAAATATATAAATAAACTTGATCAGTTGAGCTGGTTGTGCTGTGGCTCTTTATTTGATATGGTCTTTCCAGTTGTATGATTTCAAAAAGAACTAGAAAAAGCAAAGAGAAGGAAAAATAAACAAACAAAAAAAATAATTTTTTTTACTGCAAGTCTGCAAGATATAACTGTATGACAAGCACAACTGCATAGTCACACTAGAAATAAACAAACGGAGGAATGGTTTTGCCTTTAGCAAATTGGGTTATGACCTCTTTGCTAACTCGACTCATTTTGACACAACGATCATGAGTCATGACCCCTAAAATGTTCAACCCATTTTAACCCACTAAAATTTAAATCAAATACTAATTTGTTATAAATAGAATTTTATTTAAGGTGAATACTTATATTTTAGAGAGATTTTACTTGGTGGCTAAGTCACTATTTCTCTATAAATAAAGGGGTCCTACTCCATTGTAATTCATCCCAAATCAGTAAGAACTCTCCCTCAATATTTTTCTCTGCAATACTCTCTTCTTCTTTTATTGTTTCATAACACGTTATCAACACGAGACTCAAGGATTAAGCATAATGATTGTCAATTGTTCCATGAACTTCCTTTATGATTAAATTCTGGATTTAAGGTAAGTATTTTACTTTATTTTTCTCTTTTAAATTCTTCAAATTCTATAATTTGATTTTAAATACAAGCAAAGACAATAAACTTTGATTATAACTCTAATAGAGTTTGCAAGAAATTGCCATGATCAAATTCATGTATGATTGTGGGCAAAGAAATGGAAACATGTCCCATTGAATTTGCTTCATTCTCAGTCCCCTTAAGAGAATGTGATAACAATATGTGATAAGTCTAAAAGAAGACAAAATTATTACCGTGAAGGTATCAATGGATGTGGACGTGGCAATAAACGAAATTATAATCGTCATCATTGTGATAATGAGAATAATAAAGATTCTCAAAATAATCCTTCACTCTGTGAAAATAATATTTGTCATCGATTTGACATGATTTTGTAAAGCACATATAGATGATTATGATCCATTCATGATGTGAATGTGACAACATCTGATTTATGAATACATATCCATTCTTGGAAGAATATTGATCACGCTCAACTATGTCTAATAAAAGACTAAGCGGGCGTTGCAAATATAATTCGGGGTATTAAGCCCAGAGTCGATCCCACAGGGAATTAACGTATCAAGAAAGCCGTTAAAATACTAAACTCTCACTTAATCAACTTCCTCAAACTTTATGAATAATAATCGATGTTGTAATTACCACTACGATCAATGAAATTGCTAAACTAAGATTAACTAACAACAATTGTGAACAATTGGAATAAAGGTCTAAGGCAATGGTTTCCCCCGTTGGTACTTTTCCTAGTTGTATGTTCCTATAGTTTTGACTTGGTTGTCTCTACCAATTATGAACTCTCCAGCTATCGTAAATCTCTCTCGAGCATTTATGATAATTTACTAGTCGCACTCTCTCGAGCTACGCTAGCTATATTTATATTACAGCTCACTTTAGATTGCACCCGAGGTATATTATCTCTAACCCAACCTCTAAACCCTCGGTTATGACTCTCGTCTATACTCCGGGAGTGATGTTGTTCAACAACTACTTAAATATGCACTCTCTCTCAAGCAGATACATAATAAATAGGAACCGCTAGTTGGGGGCCCTTCAACTAACTACAATCAAAACACAGTTGAACAAATAGAGTTAAATAATCAACTCAAAACTATATTAACATGCCAACGAGTTCATCCCCAACAGGTTTCACCAAAATCTTAGATTAAAGTATTTAGCTACACATAATAGCAATGAAAACTACAAAGGAATCCATAGTCAATGGCAAAATAACAAAAGAAGAAAATAAGGATTGATGCCCCAATTGCCTCCTTGCCTCTTGCCTTTGCTTATTTTTTGATGTTCTAAACTCTAAAACCTGATTCAAACCTTCTCTTGGGCGAAGTGGACCTTATATAGTTGATGTAGAATGGACCAGGACTTCCAAATTTACCCTTGAAATAATGCCTCACGCGTCTGGACTAGCGCGGGCGCGCTAAGGCCGTGCTATGCCCACGCTAGTGGGGTTTTGTCTGCCTCTGGATCGCTGGAATAGCGCGGACGCGCTAATGCCGCGCTAGTGCCCGCTCTAAAAGGGTTCTTCACTGCTTCATGAGAGCTGAACTAGCGCGGGCGCGCTAATGCCCGCGCTAGTAGGGTTTTCCACTGTCTTTGCATTCATCCCTGAGTCTTCTGTCTTCAATTCATCCAAAAGGTACCCCATGGTTTATTCTACTTCAATTCTTGCCCAGATCACCATCATAAGCTTTCCTTACGGTATTGCACTCCTGTGAAACACACAAGTCACCATTAGAGCACATTTTATCCTTATTTCACATACTTAAGATAGTAAAGCATCATTAAGTTAGAGTATAACATAAGCCAAACCATACACTTTTAGCCTATTATCAACAATCCACACTAAAATCATTGCTAGTTCTCGAGCAATCCACTACATCTTACTCGGCCTATTTTCATCAAGTGCTTCCCTACAGTGACACGCCACCAACAAGTCACAAGCACCTCTCGCAGTGTAACATCCATACCTCAAATGACGACTCTCTCATGCCGTGCCATGTTTTACTTTCTCATACTGCTTTGCAGGGGGGTAAAAACTTACCTCTTTTTCATGAATCATGTGCCCTCACATCACACATTTGAGAGTAGTTCCACAACACATAATTTTCAAAACAACAGAAACTTTTAGATAGGAAAAATCCACTCACTCTCACACAGAACATTCATATGTTACACATACACACCATAGGCTTGCCCGTAGTGTAATACTCCCCTAATCGAGTTCGTTTAGTCCAAGATCAATATGTCTTTACTTGGTTGTAATATAGGCTAAGGGACGGGTATGATACATTTGGGTGTAGTGACTAAACTCCCTAATCACTTTTAATACATTTACATTAACATTCCACCCATTTCTCCTGTGTTACCAGACTTTTCACCACACTTTGTTTCATGATTACCCCTATTCTTCTCAGGTGCAACTTTTTGTTTGTTTATTTTTTTTTTCTCTGCCACTCACTGCTAAGGACTACAGATTGTGATTGTCCTTTTTCTTATATTATTTTTTTTCTAAGTGAATTTCACTTTTGCATTTTGTTTCTTTTCAACTTTGCACCTTTTACTCTATTCCCTTGTGTTTCCTTACAAACCACACCTCTACCCCACACTTTGACTTTTACATCACAACAAGCAATCTAAGTGCTCCTGGGAGGTACAAGGTTCAAACAGACAGACTACTCGAACACTAGGTATGGCTCATCACATGGTTAGCAAAGAAATGGGCTCATAGGCTCAAACACGGTTAACTATGGTCAAATACTTTCAGGTGGATACATAATTTTTCTGGATTACAAGGAAATGCCTATATCCCTTCTCGGACTAAGCAAGCCTCTATTCCGATTTGTACACACACGGGGCAAGTTCTAGCTATCAAATGCAAGCATAGAATACAATATAGATAATCTCACACGCACTTGGCACATAATTCAATCCAAATTGGTTCTCAACACACCCCATCAAACATTCGAGATAGTTGCACATGCATCATTAAGGAAATCTACAAGAGTCACCAAAAGAGCCTAAGCGTCACACTCAAAGAGTCATGGTGTTAGGGTGTGTGAGGATTGCTTTTTCTCATTCAATTCCTTGCCCAAGAGGTTCCTACTAACAACTAAAAAGAAAACGAAGAAGCTAGTTATACCCGGTTCAAACTAAACCCTTGGAAAAGAACCGAGGTCAAAAGAAAAACCAAGGGGGAGTTACTACACTACCTACAAACGAAAATAAAAAAAATAAAAAAATCTTTGGTATTTTCTTTGGACTAACTTCCCTCAAGAAAACTGCATAAGAAGTCCGTCGTCGGGAANTGGCACAAGAATCCATCGTCAGGCCAAGACGATAGAATATAATTACTTACACCTAGAAATCACTACAAAATTAATACTAACCTACAATTGTAGTATGCCAAATCAAAATAACTAAATTAACATATCTACAACATAAAACATACATACAGGGAATCCACCCCCACCCCACGCTTAAAATGAGGACATGTCCTCATGGCCGAACAAAACATAGTAAGGGACAGGGAACTTCCCTGACAGATCAATCTTGATCGGAGACGGAGCCGGCGTCGACCTTGCACGCCCGACCCAAAGCACGGATCCAGCCAATGATTTTCTTTTCTGATCTTCTCTGCTGAGTGGCCACCTCCATCTACTCTTGTACCCAAGTCAGCTACCGAGGTCCTCATCCCAGCTACATCGTGCTCTAAGCGGTCTAACCGCTGTCCCCGACTGGCCCCAGATTGGCCTGCAACTTCCGCAGCCTGTGGTGGCGCTGTCTACTCTCTCACAATCTCCACCTCGTCATCAACCTGGTGTGGATTCTCGTCATCCTCCTCCTCCTCCTCCTCATTACTATCATCTGAATTGCCCTCATCCAACTCTTCTGGTTCTACCGGACCCTTGCCAATTTTGACCCTCTCTGCCGTGAATGGATGCACTGAAGGGACTAGACCGTCTATAGCCAGGTTATAAGGCACATTTGCCTGAAGACATAACCGGGTAACCAGGGACGGATAGTATAACCCGTATCGTGGAACCTTGACATGTTGGAACATTTCATCGTGTATAACTCTGGCCACGTCGAATGGGGCATTGTTCATGAAACATCAAATGAGGCACCCTCGAGGTATGTTCACCTCGGACAGGTTCTTGGAGGGCAGGAGGCAGCTGTTTATGAAGTACAGCCAGAACTTGGCCTCAAACTTGAGGGCCGAGGAGTGGAACTTGTTCCCGTACTTGTACCATTGTAAAGAAGCCCCTGGTTGACATATGACATCAATGAAAGTAAACCAGGGAGTGTATTGTCCACTGAATGTTTGAGCTGTCCACATACCCCTCAACTGGTGGAGGTAGCCTGTACATAATCCAGATGGTGTCTAGGGAGGCATCGACCGGTCTCTTGCACACAACCACAACATGATTCACGTGTTCCAGAAGGTTCGCGTAGAACTCCCGGACAAGCATAACATTAGCCACAACAGGCTCCTCCATGAATATTTCTAGTCCTCGTCACCTCAACTCGGTGGGTATATTGGGACAGGTTGTCCCTAATGCTCTGGGGTCTATGGTCTGTTCCGGCACAATTGTTTTGGCCTCCTTTTTTCTAAATCGGTCCTGGGCTTTGGTCGAGATGAATTTCTGACTGTCGAAGGGCCTTGAGTCAACGGATTTTTGAGGCCGGCCTCCGGTATTGGCTTGAGGAGGGTGGCTGGAGGAGGATCTAGTGGCTTGGCGCTTTCGGGGTGGCATGGTACTCTGCAAAACGCCCATTATCAGCTTAGTACAAACGGGTGACCCAACCCATGGCTACTCAGACTTCACCACGAAATTGGTCACTACACTTCCTCCAAAGAGGAAATTTTTCAAACATGTGGTGGGCAATGGCTACGTTTAATCCCAAACCTTCACTAAAGCATAATAAGCACCACCACATTACCCCAATAAACACGCATCACCCCCACCATTCATGAGTTGCAAGTTCTCAGCCCTACACAACTACTATCAAGTATATCTACCCAAGACTAATACTATATTCTACCATACAAAGCAAAAAAGAAAGAAAAGAAAGCTAAAAACGAAATTGAAAAATAAAAAACAAAATCAAAGGGAGAAGTACATACCTGTAGAGAGAATGAGAGGAGGAAAGCCAAAGGGTGGTGAAAGGATTTCGTGAGAGTTGGTTTGTTTTAAGGCTGGATTTTTCTAAGTGTAGAGGAGGAGGAGGAAAGTTAGGGGGAAGTAAAAGAAAAAAAAAGAAAGAGAAAATAACAAAAATTAAAAAAAAACTTACCTGGGTTCGAGTCCACTAGCGCGGCTGGGTTCGAGTCCACTAGCGCGGCCTTAGCGCTGTCGTAGCGTGGGCGCGCTAGTGGAAGGCGTCGTGGGGCAGTGTAAAACGTCACTAGCGCGGTCTTAGCGCTGGGTTAGCGGAGCCGCTCTAGTGAAGGAATACTGGGGCAGTGTAAAACCTGACTAGCGTTGCCTTAGCGCTGGATTAGCGCGAGTGCGCTAGTCTAGGCGTCCCCAGCTATATTACTTTGTTTTCTTCATCCTTGGGGGCTTTTGCCCGCCCTTTTTATCGAACACCTGCACATGTTAGTATCTACACTATAAACACTATAAATGTTGGGTTGTCTCCCAACCAACGCTTGATTTAACGTCGCGGCATGACGGGTACAACAGTCAATGGGTTGCCTCCCATGAAGCGCCTGATTTAATATCGCGGCACGACGCAGAGTAGGCACAATTAAGGATCGCTCAACCTTTGTGGTTCATCGAGACGCACCTTAGACAACTCTTTTGTGTCATCCATTCCCACATACAGTTTGAGTCGTTGGCCATTAACCTTGAAGGTGTTGGTGCCATTTTCACTGGTTATCTCCACAGCCCCAGACGGAAACACTCCGGTAACATTGAACGGCCCAGACCATCGGGACTTAAGCTTACCAGGAAACAGTCTCAACCTTGAATTGTACATTAATACCTTGTCTCCCGGTTTGAAATTTCTGTCCACAATGTGCTTGTCATGTAGCCGCTTCATTCTTTCCTTGTATAGCCTCGTACTTTCAAAAGCGTGATATATGAATTCCTCCAGCTCATGCAGCTCTATTAGTCTATTTTCCCCAGCAGCATCGGGGTCCATGTTCAATTGCTTTAGGGCCCACCAAGCTCGATGTTCTAGCTCCACAGGAAGATGACAGGCCTTCCCAAATACCAACTTGTATGGGGACATACCGATTGGTGTTTTGAATGCGGTCCTATAGGCCTAGAGTGCATCGTCAAGCTTTTTCGCCCAATCCGTTCTTGTGGCGTTTGCAGTTTTTGTGAGCACACTCTTGATCTCTCGGTTAGAGACCTCTACCTGCCCGCTAGTTTAGGGGTGATACGGGGTGGCCACCCTGTGGCGGACATCATATTTATCCAGCAACTTCTCAAAGACACGATTGCAAAAGTGTGTGCCCCCATACTGATAATGGCTCTCGGAATCCCAAACCGGGTGAAAATATTCTTCTTCAAAAACCCCACCACCACTCTCGAATCATTGGTGGGGAATGCTGCAGCTTCCACCCATTTGGACATGTAATCTATAACAATAAGTATGTACTTATTGTAGTAAGAGCTGACAAAGGGACCCATGAAATCGATCCCCCAAACATCGAACACCTCAACTTCCTGAATTAGTTTCATAGGCATCTCATGTCGGCGGGATATGTTTCCCGTTCTTTGGCATTCGTTGCATCCTTTTACCCAATGGTGGGCCTCCTTGAAAATTGTTGGCCAGTAGAAACCGGCCTCTAACACCTTTGCTGCTGTCCGGACTCCTCCAAAGTGTCCCCCATAAGGTGATGCGTGACAAGCCTGCAAAACAGAAAATTGTTATATCTCGGGGACGTATCTCTGGATCATGTTATTAATACAAATTCTGAACAAATATGGTTCGTCCCAATAGTAGTTTTGGCAGTCACGATAAAATCGTTTCTTTTGCATAGAGGAGAGCTCATAAGGGTCGATGCCGCATGCCAGGTAATTAGCAATATCTGCGTACCATGGCACCTCTCCTACACTTGTGGCTAGCAGCTGCTCATTTGGAAAGGTTTCTAGAATATCTTCAGACTCAGGTGCCTTTTCAGCACCTTCAAGGCGTGATAAATGATCAGCGACTTGGTTCTCCGTTCTCTTACGGTCACGAATCTCCAAGTCAAACTCTTGCAAAAGCAGCACCCAACGAATTAGACATGGCTTAGACTCTCTTTTCTCGAATAAGTACCGAATGGCTGCGTGATCAGTGTACACGATCACCTTCGACCCGATCAGATAAGACCTGAACTTGTCAAAGGCAAACACTACAACCAACATCTCTTTTTCTGTTACCGTGTAATTCAGCTGAGCTCCACTCAACGTCCTACTTGCGTAGTAAATTGGGTGCATTACCTTATCTCTGCGCTGACCCAACACGGATCCCACAACATAGTCACTAGCATCACACATGAGTTCGAACGGTTGCTCCCAGTCGAAGGCAACTATAATCGGTGCTGTGACTAACCGCTTCTTTAGCTCCTCAAACGCCACCCTGCAATCATCAGAAAACACAAATGGGTTATCTTTTTATAGCAACTTACAGAGAGGGTTGGAAATTTTGGAGAAATCCTTGATGAATATCCAGTAGAATCCGGTGTGTCCCAGGAAGCTACGAATAGCTTTGACTGACGTGGGCGGTGGGAGTTTTTCAATCACGTCTACCTTGGTTCTGTCCACCTGAATACCTTTACTCGGAACCAAGTTTCCCAAGACGATTCCTTCTTGTACCATGAAATGGCACTTCTCCCAATTCAGCACTAGGTTCGTCTCATACACCTCTTCAGTACACTTTCTAAGCATTCATCAAATGAATTTCCCACCACTGAGAAATCGTCCATGAAGACCTCCATAATATCTTCCACCATGTTTGTGAAAATGGACATCATGCACTGTTGGAATGTTGCACGTGCATTGCAGAGGCCAAATGGCATCCTCCTGAAAGCAAACACCCCATAAGGGCATGTGAAGGAGGTATTTTCCCTATCCTCCGGGGCAATATAAATCTGGTTGTACCCCGAATACCCGTCAAGGAAACAAAAATGAGACCTCCCTGCTAGCCGGTCGAGCATCTGATCAATGAAGGGAAGTGGGAAGTGGTCTTTGCGGGTGGCAAGGTTCAACTTTCTGTAGTCCATGCATATCCTCCAACCCGTGACGGTTCTAGTGGATATAAGCTCATTTTTATCATTCTTTACCACCGTCATACCACCCTTCTTTGGTACACACTGTACTAGGCTAACCCAGCTGCTGTCATAGATGGGAAAAATGATTCCCGCATCTAACCACTTTATAATTTCCTTCTTCACCACTTCCTTCATATTTGGGTTCAAGCGCCTTTGGTGTTCCCTATAATGTTTGTGTCCCTCTTCCTGGAGAATCTTGTGCATGCAATAGGCTGGGCTGATCCCTTTGATATCTGCCATGGTCCAACCAATGGCAGTCTTGCATTCTGAAAGTACCTGTAAAACTGTTGTTCCTGCACATCTAACAAACCAGATGAGATAATAATAGGTAATGTAGAGTTAGGTCCAAGAAACGCATACCTGAGATGAGCTGGTAAAGGCTTCAGCTCTAACTTGGGTGGTTTTTCAACTGAGGGCTTGGCTGGCGGAGACTCTCTCTTTTCCAAGTGTAATGGTTCAATTTCGAGAGCCCTCGCCCATGCCCCTTTTCCTTCCAGTGCTAATACCCATTCTGCTAGTTCCTCACTGTTCACATCATCTAAGTTAATCAAACATTCAGTCAAAGGGTTCCCAACAGTCAAGGACGCATCATCTTCTTCCAGTATCACGTCCACGACATCAATAAGAGAGCAGTTGGCGAACTCACTTGGTCGCCTCATAGACTTCTGCACGTTGAACGTGATTTCTTCATCATTGAGCCTCATCTTAAGCTCACCAGTCTCACAATCGATGAGGGCTCTGCCTGTGGCCAAGAATGACCTTCCCAAGATTATGGGAATTTCCTCATATACCCGACAGTCTAGGATCACAAAGTCAGCAGGGAACACAAATTTCCCCACTTGCACTAACACATCGTCCAGAATACCCAACGGTATCTTCACCGTCCTATCAGCAAGTTGCAATAACATGGAGGTAGGCCTGACTCTACCAATCCCTAGTCTTTTATAGATGTCCAGCGGCATCAGATTAATGTTGGCCCCCAAGTCACATAGAGCTTTGGCGAAAGCAAAATTGCCAATGGTACAAGGAATTGTAAAACTCCCTGGGTCAGAGAACTTTTCAGCAATAGGACGCGTCACCACCGCACTACAAGTCTGGGTAAGGGTGACAATAGCTAGATCTTGGAAGTCAAATTTTCTGGACATCAAGTCCTTCATCATTTTAGCATAGCCCGACATTTCCTTCAACGCATCAATCAATGAGATATTTACCTGTATTTGCTTTAACATGTCCAAGAACTTATTATACTGCTCATCCTTCTGGTATTTCGCCAGCCTTTGAGGGAATGGAGCTGGCGGTCTCTTCTTTCCTGTTATCTGTTCTTTTTCCTTTTCAACCACCACCTCTACTGCTGGCTCTGTGATTTCCTCTAATTCTTTCTCAGCTTCACTTTGCTTACTGGATTCTCCTTCGGCTGGCTGCACTGTGACCTTGGTCAAAGGAGTCGAGTCATCAATTTCAATAGGCACTTGCACTAGTGTATCTGTCTGTCTGCTTTCACGCACCATATCCTGTTCCACGTCCAGGTCTCTGCCATTGCGGAGACTCACTTCCATTAGCTGCTTTGGGCCCTGGTCCCTTGGATTCACCTGAGTATCAGCAGATAAGGTTCCATGAGGACGATTGTTCACTGCATTTGAAATCTGCCCCAGCTGTACCTCGATATTTTTAATGGCTGAGTCATGGGCATCTACTCTTTCATTGATCTTGGCAGTTGACCCAATAACCTGTTGCATCATAGCTTCTAACCTGGAGAACCCATCTTCTTGTCTTCCCCCATGTTGTTGCTGAGGGGGATTATAAGCTTGTTGTTGAGCCTGGTTGTTGTATCCCTGAGATCGTTGGTAAGGTGCCATGTTACCCTGAGGTCTCATGGCACCTATGTTCCCGTTGTTGTGATGCAGATGAGATGGTCTATAAGGTTGAACCTGTTGACCCCAATTCTGACCTCCCTGTCTCTGACCTCCATAATTTGACACATAGTTCATGTCTTCAGGGTAGGGATCTTGATTGCAGTCTGCATTCCAGTGATTACCCATAGGTTGACTTACACAAGATGTTCACAATCCCCCATTGGTAGTATCTATAATGTGAACCTGCTCCTTCACGCCTAATTCCTCCACCTTCTTTGTGAGAATACTCATCTGAGTCATCAGTATAGCCATGTTCTCAGCCATAGTATTAGATGGGTCTAATGCCACCTAGTGAACAATTGGGGTAATAGGTGAACCCCTGGTGGTCCATCCTGAATTTTGTGCCATTGTGTCAAGTAAGCTTTGGCACTCTCTCCACGTTTTGCTGAGGTAAGCTCCACCTGCTGAGGCATCAACGTTGGCTTTCACACTATCTGCTAAACCCATGTAGAATCTCTGCCCCAATATTTTCTCAGTAATACCATGGTGTGGAAAAATAACCAGCATCCCTTTAAATCTCTCCCATGTCTCTTGCAGTGTTTCCATGGGCTTCTGTCTGAAACTTATTATCTCGTCTATCTGTTGTGTTGTCTTGTTGGGCGGATGAAATTTTCCCAGAAATTGCTTGACCAATTCCTCCCATGTAGTAATAGAATTGATGGGGAGGGAATTTAGCCAAGTCTGAGCAACACCTGTTACCGAAAACGGAAACAATAACAGTCTTAGAGCATCCGGGGTAACATTCGTCTGTCGCTGGGTTTTGCATATAGACAGAAAGTTCTTCAAATTCTGCTGAGGGTCCTCGGCATATGAACCTGAAAATAGTCCCTTATTCTGCAACAAATGCAGCATATTATTCGTGATCTGAAAAGATTCCGCTTCAATCTGAGGGACCACAATCACGGTAGCCAAGTTGTCAACTGTGGGTTGTGCCCAGTCGTATAATGGCGCCTCAGGTGCAATGGGCGCCTGAGGCGCAACATTTCTTGCTGCAGGGTTGATCAACCCATCACCCTCAACCTCATCAATAATGTTAGCTCTGTTGTTCAGTTCTGCCATATTCAGTTCAATTGGTTCAATGTTTGTCTGTTGTCTGTTTCTCCGATTGGCTCTGTTCAATGCCCAGAAAACCTTTTCGGGGTCTAGTAAAGCTTCAAAAACGTCACCAGTTCTCGAAGAGTTACTAGGCATGCACCTGTACCACCGGTTCAACAAACGTTAGAATTTCAACAAATGAGTGAAATCAAAGAAACTTGATTTAAATTGAGAATTTTTGTATTTTTCTTCACTATCTCGATAATACAAGATCCCGACAGCGGTGTCAAAATTTGATCACGCTCAACTGTGTCTAATAAAAGACTAAGCGGGTATTGCAAATATAATCCGGGGTATTAAGCCTAGAGTCGATCCCACAGGGAATTAACGTATCAAGAAAGTCGTTAAAATACTAAACTCTCACTTAATCAACTTCCTCAAACTTTATGAATAATAATCGATGTTGTAATTACCACTAAGATCAATGAAATTGCTAAACTAAGATTAACTAACATCAGTTGTAAACAATTGGAATAAAGGTATAAGGCAATGGTTTCACCCGTTGGTACTTTCCCTAGTTGTATGTTCTTATAGCTTTGACTTGGTTGTCTCTATCAATCATGAACTCTCCAGCTATCGTAAATCTCTCTCGAGCATCTATGATAATTTACTAGTCGCACTCTCTCGAGCTACACTAGCTATATTTACGTTACAGCTCACTTTAGATTGCACCCGAGGTATATTATCTCTAACTCAACCTCTAAAACCTTGGTTATGACTCTCATCTATACTCTGGGAGTGATGTTGTTCAAAAACTACCTAAATATGCACTCTCTCTCAAGCAGATACATAATAAATAGGAACCTCTAGTTGAGGGGCCTCCAACTAACTACAATCAAAACGTAGTTGAACAAATAGAGATAAAGAACAACCTCAAAACTATATTAACATGCCAACGAGTTCATCCCCAACAGGTTTCACCAAATCCTTAGATTAAAGTATTTAGCTACACATAATAGCAATGAAAACTACAAAGGAATCCATAGTCAATGGCAAAATAACAAAAGAAGAAAATAAGGATTGATGCCCTAATTGCCTCCTTGCCTCTTGCCTTTGCTTTTTTTTTTTGGTGTTCTAAACTCTAAAACCTGAGTCAAACCTTCTTTTGGGCGAAGTGGACCTTATATAGTTGATGTAGAATGTCCTGGGACTTCCAAATTTACCCCTGAAATAATGCCTCACGCGTCTGGACTAGCGCAGACGCGCTATGCCCGCGCTAGTAGGCTTTCTGTCTGCCTCTGGATCGCTGGACCAGCGCGCGCGCGCTAATGCTGTGCTAGTGCCCGCGCTAAAAGGGTTATTCACTACCTCATGAGAGCTGAACTAGCACGGGCGCTCTAATGCCCGCGCTAGTAGGGTTTTCCACTGTCTCTGCATTCATCCCTGAGTCTTCTGTCTTCAATTCATCCAAATGGTACCCCATGGTCTATTCTACTTCAATTCTTGCCCGGATCACCGTCATAAGCTTTCCTTATTTTATTGCACTCCTGTGAAACACACAAGTCACTATTAGAGCACATTTTATCCTTATTTCACATACTTAAGACAATAAAGCATCATTAAGTTAGAGTATAACATAAGACAAACCATACACTTATAGCCTATTATAAAATATGAATGTGCTAGAGGTAGTGAATATACCACACTCACCTCTAAGAGGAGGTTTGGGAAGAAATAAGAAAATAATGTCATTATTATGGAATGAATAATCATTGATCACGTACCTATTGTGACCATGACCATAATGGTATAACTTTTTCCTTAAAAGTTTATTCGCCATATAGATGTTGATGAATATGTGGTAGTACAAAATTAATTGAGAGCTCTGGAAGAGCCAATTATTACTATTTTGGAGGAATACAATTGACTATCATATCAATTTATTGTGTCGTAGTAAGTTTCAAAGAAACTTATTGAGTTTCTAAAATATTCGCGAAAGCGGTTGGTTATATTGAGGCTATACATAAAGGAAAGATTTAATATCTTCTAATACTACAACTTGTAGCGGGGTAATATGTATATGAAAAGCTACCCGCTTTATTCTCCAGTTTGTACTACACAAACAAAAGAATACCACAATAAAGTGGATGTTTATTGATATAAAAACTCATATCATAATAAACTTGGAGTTTATTGATAATTGCACACGTCATGGTGTAAACCTAAAGTTTATCAATATTGATAATTTATCCAGTTGGCATAATCAATTTAGCCATATCAATTTAAGTATGATGTGCAAAAATAAAAGAGAATTCACATGGGTAACTATTAAAGAACTAGAAAGTTCTTTACGAATTCTCTTATGTTGTTTGTTCTCATTAATTAATAGATCAACTAGAATTGGGATTGAATCCCATGAATGCTGGAAATATCAAAGGTGAATAGGGCCCATTCGCCTGCCATATATACCACATAAGATGCATCTATGGGATGGTTACATGTGCGATTATTATTAACCCACAACCTGATGTTTGCGAGGTAACTTGCTCAATAATTTAATTTAGAGCATAATTTTCAGATTTTCTATTCAAGATAGTTTATCTTGATAAGTTGATTTACATCACAAGTGGTTTAGCAAAATGATTTATTGAGTGCCCCCACTTAATAGCTAAACTATTACTTATGAGAACAAAGTTACTTTTATCAATTTGATATACATTATATACGAAAGTATATTACATTCTCCCATCACAAGTGGTTCAGGGTCAGGAACCAAATAATTCCATATTATTATTATTGATGTGCGGTGTATATTTTGATTAACACCATAATGCACAAAGATGGATTCCCAAAATTGAGGAAGAAAGTTAGCTTTTCTAACATGAGGGGGAGACAAAATAAACAGTTGAGAAAATGTTATGTGGAATGAATTATCATTTGTACCTCTAGATCCTTGAAGATACTATAAACTTGAAGTTCATAAAAGGATAATTCATCTGCAATGCAAAGCATACCAGACGCATTTGCTGACCCAAAAAAGTAACTATATTCTCACTGAAAAAGCTCATATTAGAATAAATCCTAGAAGGACAAAGTCTATGGTATGCTTAAAGTATATAGACAAATCGGTTTCAAATAGAATTCTTGATAAAGAAGATGAGAAAATGATCATAATAAGGAGGCAAGTGATCTAGAAGATCATATGATGTAACACTTGATAAATTCTCAGGAGAGGTTCAGGTTCCTGAAAATATGAATGAAGAGATCTCTATGTTATGTCTTTATGGAAAAAAAAATATTGAACCGATATAAAATGTTCATCGTCGACATCTATGATAGCGCTAATATAGATGAGGACCTCAAGTCTGTCGAATACAAGAGACACAATTCAAATAGAATTGGTTTCATATGAAAGACATGTAGTTTTGGACATGTAGTTCAAACACTTGAAAGTATAAAGTCAATGGTGTGTGCAATTGCCTTTATCTATCTTATATGTCAAGCATGACATAAGAACTTGATATGCATTTAAAGTCCATTCATATGGCTTATATGATTTAACTTATATAAAAATCCATGAAGAATTTAAATTGCTTAAAACATATAAAATTCTTGGTCATGAAGTACTATATCCTAAGTACAATTTATGCACATTTCTATCTTGCTATAATTATAAGCATGATAATGTGATAGCGAGAATTTTCAAGGTACAACACATTCATTGGAGTTAATGTATGTGAATTATTGACCAAATCTCTGCCTACGTCAATCTTCAAGAAGCTAGTGCACAAGATTGAGATGCGAAGGCTCAAGAATGTGAATTGATGCTCTCATCAGGGGGAGTTAATACATGTTGTACTCTTTTTCCCTTACAAAAGTTTTGTCCCACCGGGTTTTCCTTGCAAGGTTTTTAACGAGGCAATCAAAAGGCGTATTTCTAAGCATGTGTACTCTTTTTCCTTTTCTAGAGTTTTTTTCTGACTAGGTTTTATTTTAGTTAAGGTTTTAACGAAGCACATTGTTTGTTGAATAGACCTTCAAAGATGAGTGTTATAAATAGAATTTTATTTAAAGTGAATGCCTATATTTTAGAGAGATTTTAGGGATCTTACTTGGTGGCTAAGTCACTCTTTTCCTATAAATAAAGGGGTCATACTCCATTACAATTCATCCCAAATCAATACGAATTCTCCCTCTATACTTTTCTCTGCAATATTATTCTTCTTTTAGTGTTTCATAACATAATCAAAGTTCAAAAGTTAATCTTTAATCTACATCGAAAAAGATGAGAATTTCCATTATCACTTATTATTTTTTGCAAGACTAGTCCTATGCCAAACCAAAACATTTACCAAATGATGTGGCTTGCCAACTAAAATTATCATCAAGGGGACAAATGGTATGGCCATATTGAAGTTACAGCCTAAGATTGCAAATATAACATGCACCATTTAGATGTAAGGTCACAATCTTACTAAACAGAAAAGGACCTTCCAAGGTAGAAAGTAAAGGCAAAAGGCGTGGCTCAAAAAATTGTGTGAAATAAGTAAATTTATGATGTTGGGATATTCTTGATTGACGGAGACAAAACGATTCTCTAATAGAGTTTAACTTTGTCAAGCATGTACGAGTGCGGGGAAAGATGCAAAAACGAAAAAAAGGCTATTTGCACCAAGTTATCGTAGTTAATCATGGTTGAATGATGTTATTAAGATAAAAGTACATATCATGTGTTTATTGCTTTGACGTAAAGCACATAAGTTTTTCAAAATAACGTCCTCTTCCAACTGTGGATTGACGTAAAATTTTTAAAAGGAACCCCTCAATATCTCACTTCTAGTGTTATTTAATTCTTGAAAAAACAAAAGACAAAATCTTTACATAAATAACCGGCTATATTAATTGTTTATTTTTTCTAACTATATACATAGATTATACTTTAATTATATACAATTATACACATGTAATACCTAAATATTGCATATATTATACATTCCTCGACTATTTTTAGTTTAAATAGTAGGACGTGCGCCTATTTGGGTGGATTCTTCAAACAACATCCTAGTATTAGTGGGCCAAAATGTAGAGCCGTCATTCCATTGCAGAGAGAGACCTACGTAAAAGTGCAAGGAGCTAAGCGTGGCGTGACTCAATTGAATGCTCCCACTGCAGGATCTCAGACAAGGTGAAGTTTGGCGCCTGAGCATAAATGCATTTGTGTATTCTTGTCTAACAAATGAATCTATTAAATAAACGGACATCCTCTAAATCTAAAAACTTGAAACTGAGAATGTTTCACAATATCTCGTGAAAACATTAGCAAAGACCTTGAGGCTCAGCTCCTCGTATAATACTACAATATTGTATCTAATCCTTTCTGTTTCTCTCCTCTTTCTTGACAAATGATACTCGTGATGATGAGCTCATATATTTTCACGAGTTTCTTCTTCTCTTTCAGAGGCTCAGACATGTTTCCAACACCCATTTTTTGAATTATCTTCAACCCCTTCAAATACCCCATTCTTTGTTCCAAGAAACATGCACTCTTTTCCAAGCATTGTTGAACCAATACACTTTCAATGGAATCCACTACTCAAATCTCCTTTCTCTGTCTTTTACTATGTATTGTTTTCATACAAGCTCAAGATTTGCAAACCTACATTATTCAGTTGCATCCACATGGAGCAACAAGACCCCCTTTTAGCTCTAAGCTTCAATGGCACCTCTCGTTCCTTGCAAAAGCCATTTCCTCTGGAGAAGACTCGTCTCCTCGCCTTTTGTACTCCTACCATTCTGCTATGGAAGGCTTTGCAGCTCAACTCACTCAAGCTGAGCTTGAATGTTTAAGGAAATACAACGATGTGCTATCGATACGTGCAGAGAGGAGGCTTGAAGTTCAAACTACTTATTCTTACAAGTTCTTGGGACTAAGTCCGACGAGAGAAGGTGCTTGGTTGAAGTCTGGATTTGGTCGAGGGGCGATTATTGGAGTGTTAGACACTGGAGTTTGGCCAGAAAGTCCAAGTTTTGATGATCATGGAATGCCTCCAGTTCCACAAAAATGGAGGGGTATATGTCAAGGAGGACAGGATTTCAATTCTTCGAGCTGCAATCGCAAGATTATTGGCGCGAGGTTTTTCAGCAAAGGACATCGTGTTGCCTCAATGACATGGTCACCTGATTTAGTGGAGGAATACGTGTCACCTCGGGATTCCCATGGCCATGGTACACATACAGCATCCACTGCTGGAGGAGCTGCGGTGCCAATGGCTGGTGTGCTTGGAAATGGAGCGGGGGAGGCACGAGGGATGGCCCCGGGTGCCCACATTGCAATATATAAAGTCTGCTGGTTCAGTGGTTGTTACAGCTCTGATATACTTGCAGCAATGGATGTAGCCATAAGAGATGGAGTAGACATATTGTCACTCTCACTTGGTGGCTTCCCCGTTCCACTTTATGATGATACTATTGCCATTGGCAGTTTTAGAGCCATGGAGCATGGAATTTCAGTTATATGTGCAGCCGGGAATAATGGTCCAATCCAAAGTTCAGTAGCCAATGGGGCTCCTTGGATTGCCACTATTGGCGCTAGCACACTTGACAGGAGATTTCCAGCATTAGTCAAGTTAGGCAATGGAAAGTTCCTGTATGGGGAATCTTTGTACCCTGGGAAGCAAGTTCCAAGCTCAGGTAAGAGTCTTGAACTCGTTTATATCAAGAATGCGGACAAGGGAAGCGAATTTTGCTTGAGAGGATCGCTTTCAAGAGAACAAGTCCAGGGAAAAATGGTTGTGTGTAATAGAGGAGCCAATGGAAGGGCAGAAAAAGGCCAGGTTGTGAAGGAAGCAGGTGGCGTTGCCATGATCCTAGCCAACACAGCAGTAAATTTAGAGGAAGATTCTGTTGATGTCCATGTCATTCCAGCAACATTGATTGGCTTCTATGAATCAACTCAGTTACAAAGCTACCTTAACTCGACAAAAAGGCCAACTGCTAGATTCATATTTGCAGGAACAGTAATAGGAAAATCAAGAGCACCTGCGGTAGCTCAATTTTCGTCAAGGGGTCCTAGTTATACTGATCCTTCAATTCTCAAACCCGATTTGATTGCTCCAGGGGTAAACATAATAGCCGCTTGGCCGCAAAACTTAGGCCCCAGTGGCCTTCCAGAGGATTCAAGAAGAGTAAATTTCACTGTTATGTCAGGGACTTCTATGGCTTGTCCTCATGTTAGTGGAATTGCCGCATTGCTCCACTCAGCTCATCCTAGATGGACTCCAGCAGCAATCAAATCCGCATTAGTGACTACTGCAGATACAGCTGACCACTTGGGAAAACCAATCATGGATGGAGATGCACCGGCTAAGCTTTTTGCAACTGGAGCTGGACACGTAAAACCAGAAAGGGCCATTGACCCTGGACTAATATATGACATCCGGGTTGATGAATATATCACTCACCTCTGTACCATTGGGTACAGAAATTCTGAAGTCTTCAGCATTACTCATAGGAATGTCAGTTGCCGTGACATTTTACAGAAGGAGAGGGGCTTCAGCCTGAATTACCCCTCAATTTCAGTAATTTTCAGGGCAGGAATGATTAGAAAGATGATCAAGAGGAGAGTAACAAACGTAGGGAACCCTAATTCTGTTTACTCAGTTGACATTGTGCCACCTGAGGGAGTCAAAGTGAGAGTCAAACCACGTCGTCTGATATTTAAACATGCAAACCAAAGCTTAAGTTACAGAGTTTGGTTTATGTCAAGGAAAAGAAATGGATCTCAAAGGATGAGTTTTGCAGAGGGGCAATTGACATGGGTCAATCTAGGAAATAAAGCCAACAAAGTCAGGAGTCCTATTTCAGTCACATGGGCATCAACGAAGTGAAGGCTATCACCAACGTCACAACAATAGCACCAAATGTTCATTGTCTTAGTTCAAAACTTCCACTAGGAAATTCACACCTTATTAGAAACTGATGTTAGAGCATATACAGCTGACAGGCAAAGATAATCTTTATCTTTCGATAAAGAAGAAATGAATGATAATCATTTGAAAGCAATGTGTTTTACCAAGTACATTTATCTCCTCAATATTCAAAAGTGGTAATATGTATGAATAGATTAGACCAAGCACAAGTTTGCACTTGGACTTGGAATACCATCTATAACAAACTAAAGGAACCATCACAAATGAACAAATATCACGAAGAAAGAGAATAGAGAAAGCTATATAAGGAACTAGAAGTGACACCAACTGTAAATGGATGCAGCTATCTTGTCACTTATCAGCATGTCGCTAAGAAGATTTTTCAAGTTTACACCTTTTGAACTAATTACTCATAAACCAATATGGCAGACAAAAATTTCAAGAAATTGGTCGGGCAATAAAAAGAAAACATACAGTCTCAACTTTTAACAAACTGCAAGCCATTTGCATTAGCATACCGCTCCATAAATCTCATGAACCTGTCCCATTCTCGTGGAGTCCGCATAATATACTTAGCTTCAACTCCTGCAGGCTTTCCGTTAACAAACTTGGCATTTACATCAACTGATGAAAGAACCCCTTCTTCGTCAATCATGTAGAATCCAGTTATATCCCCAACTTCACCCGATGAGTCGAATACGGAGGGATTATCAAACCTGAATATGGCCATACCATTTGTCCCATCCCTTGACTTGGTTAGCTTCACATCTGGTATTGTCTGTTCATCAGTTCCTTGTATGAACTGAATTTTTGGTTGAACCATCATTATACTTAGTCTGGACATTTTCTGATTTTGGATATTGGATGTGCAACGTGAACGAGTTAGGTACAAGCGCTGACCATTGAATGAAGAGCCTGCACTTTGATGAACCACCCCTGATGCTACTCCTACAGTACATAACACAAACAAGTATTATTGATTTTGAACTATGATCCCCAATTCCCTGGTTTCTTTATTTGTCATTTTTTTTTCTATTACATTGGGAGATTATGCGAAGGGACGAGAGGAAGGGAGACAGTGAGATTTTAACCCATATCCGGAGCCGGATCCAAGAGTTTAAAATTGATGGATCACCAATGTTTAAGATTCTTAGCATTGAACTCATTATACTTTTGAAATTATAAGCTTCAGAATTTAATACTATTTGTTAAAATTTTAGTGTTTTTTCACATACATGTATATGTTCCACCAGAAATACTGGGTTTCAACTGAACCCATTGCTCAAATGCTACATTTGCCTCAACCAGCTACACCTGTTGTGTGAAAGACTCTACTGCTAGACTGTAAGGGGTCGTTTGGTTGATAGAATGAGATAAACAAGGATATCCAATAGGTTGGATATTCCATGGGATTAGCTATTCCACCTTCTATATGTGATAATTAACCCCATCATTTTAGTGCAAAATGGTTCCCGGGACTAGTTAATACACATAACCAAACGTGGGAAAAAATAATCCTGCATTTTATCCCGGGATTGTTATCGGTTATCCACCAACCAAATGACCCCTAAGGTGCTACCAATATACTAGTTAATATTCAACTGCATTGCATTTCCGGTATGAATTCCCGAAAAAAGGAAAAGTAGTAAGATTTTCTCTGAACATAGCACAAATACCCACCTCATTATTTACTCAAAAAACATCAAAAAGAAACTGAAAGTACAAGTCCTTACAGAAGTTAATGAGATACTGATAAACCAAGAATCACAGAAGCGCCCATATAAATTGAAGGAAACATACCGAAAAGAGAGCGAGGCTGATGAGAAGTGTGAGAAAGTGCAGGAGAGAATGCAAGAGATTGAAGAGTAGCCATTAGAAAAGTGCAGAGAGAAAGAGAGGAGAGGAAACTAAAAAAACAGTTGATGTGGTAAGAGAGAGTGGCTGGTTGTAACAACGACAGCCATTCGCTTCTAACATTCTTTTAGATTTTTTTCAAATGGATTGGCTTACCCATACAATTTGATTTGATTTTTGAGCCAACCACCGGACAATAAACTCCCGCCAACTTTAACCATATGCGAATTGTGCTGAAATTCCTATCTGGGCTGGCTCTAATAGCAGCCCAATAAAAACACTAGATGTTTGAGGAGAAATTTTCAGAAGTTCCTATACACTATTTGAAACTTTATTACCCTTAATGTTCATGTTTAGCTAATTACCCGACATAAACAAGTTTTGTTTATAAAATATATACAATACACCTTAAAAAGCTTTCAAATTCATTACTGTGCCTTCAACCTATTCTTAAGGCAGAGAATTGAGAACTGGGCTCATTCATGGAAGAGCTAATGAAGAAGACTGTCAAGAATATGAGTAGGGGTTCGATATTAACAAAGGAACAAATGTAACTATCGTTAAATCCCCAATTGGTCAAGCTTTTGTCATAAACGGTCAAAATTGAGAAAACAAAAGCAAAATTTATTTTGAAATCTCAAGTTTACCCATGTTTGTACCCCAGTTTGTACACCCAACACTTATTTCTAAACTAGAATTAGAAAATATAATTTCACATAGGCATAACAAATCGATGATAAGTAATTGCTACATAGTATAGTATGAGAAAATATTGGGCACTATAACCACCGTTTACTCTTAATTGTAACTTTGCTTTTATTTCTGAACTATAGTATTTAACTCAACATGAACTCTCCTTTAGGCTTTAGCTAATCACCTTCATGTTCTTTAGAAACTTTAGTATGAAAAATCAAGACCACAAAAAGGTAGAAGGAACCATATGCAGATCATTTTGTTCTTGCCTTAAGTTATTTTACTTCCAATATATGTCTTTTTCTATCTGATTTATACATAGTAAAGACAAATTTTATATAACTAATTATACATTATACAATTTATTCGCAACTTTCACACGTTATTTCTACCCAGTTAAATACAACTACAATAACATACCACTTAAATACAAATTCTACACAAAATGTATACAATATGTCTTTTGTATATTTTGTATCTGATTTATACATAGTAAAAAAAAATTCATACAACTAATTATATATTATACAATTTATCTACAACTTATCTACAATTGTCTTACATTATTTCTATAATTTTTCTACAATTTTACTACAATTTCGGAAATATAATGCATATCACATCTTCTTCTTTTTCTTCGAGTTTCAATCTGAAATTCAGCCAAAATCAAGTTTAATTTTCACCAAAACACCCTCAAAATTGAGATATAAACTCCAAATTATATTCTCAATTGTTTGCAACAACACCCAATCTAAACAAATAAAGGTTTTTGAAAACCCAAATTCGAATTCAAAGCTTCAAAATTTTTTAATGTTGTCAATGGTGGAATAGCTGCTCTCTTTTTCTTTAATTTACATTACTGAAATTAGGGAATAGAGAGAGACATAGAGAGAATACTCAATTCTTTACAACAACACCCAATTCAAACAAATAAAGTTTTTTGAAAACCCAAATTCAAAGCTTCAAAGCTTCAAAGTTTTTTAATGGTTGTCAATGGTGGAATTGATACTCTGGTGCAAGATACGTGGGGGAGGGAGTGGGATGTGGAGAGAGAAACATGGGGGGAATGGAAGATATGTTAGAGTGAATTTATGACACTAATTATTATCATTAATTTCCTTAAAATGTATATAAATGGTAATTGGGTATATAAAATGTAACTATAGTAAAACTTGAGTAGGAAGGGTAATATAGTTTCATATAGTGTATAGGAATGTAAAAATTCCTTTTCAGAAACCACTATGTTCTAGTGATTATTAGCTTGCTATAGCTACCATTTACTAAATTACTTTCTATAACTATATTTTCAGTTGTTATAAACTGTATTCAATGTATTTTTGCTACTGTATTCATAAATACAGTAGCAAAACTCGGCAGGAAACAAGGGAGTCCAGCTAAGCAGAGAATGTATTCGGATGTATTCGCGAGCTGTATTCGTGAATACAGTAACAGAATTTGCGAGACAAAAAGGTCTTCAGCTGTAAACGGTAAGTGAATCAATTAACGCGATAGACTCCTAATATAACTCAACAAACTCAATTATAACACACAAAATTTGAATTTTCAGTTATAGAAAATATTCTCAACCGAAAAATACCCCAAAAACAGAGCAATCTTCAGAGATTCAATCCATCCTTTCTTTTTTTAGTGAAAATATTTACTAAAATATTTTTAGTGGTATCTTTACAAATAGATTTATATATTGAAATTATATAATTACATTGAATACAGTTAAATACATAAAAATGCATTGAATACATGAAGTATAGCAAGTCATCTATGGTGCAAAAACATATGAATGCATACGGCAAATACATTTGAATACATATATACATTTGAATACATATACCCTTCACCTTCTCGAAATCTTTTTCTTATAATCTCGTAGAATGAATTTGAATTAGTTTAACCATGAATTTTGAATAACGAGTAGTTAAGCAAAAAATCACTTCTCTACTTTCCATTCAAAATAGCGTGAAAGATGTTGGATCTTAGATGTATTTCAACTTCAATTATCTTAGATCATCACGTTTGGAAACCAAATGGTATTCTAATGTAATCATCACTTCAGGAAAAAAAAAGAAGGTATCTCCGGCCGGAGGAGGGAGTTAGGGGTGACACAACAAAGAAGGGGGGAAGTGTTCGTCGGCCTGATCTGTCGTGGGCGGAATACAGCCCCTGCTAGCGTTTCTAAAAGCAGGGGAGGAAAAAATCGGGGGGAAAAGAGAAGAAAGAGGAAAGAGAAGGAGGAGAGAGGGAAGAGAGATAGAGAGGGAAAAATAATACACAATGCATTTAATGGCTTAAAGATATAAAGTGGCCATAAATAGATAATTTGCTATAAAAATTAAAAGGTAGCTATAGGATATAATTTTTTAAAAGGGTATTTATTTATAATAAATAAGGTAGGAACCTTTGCTATATGAGGTAAAATAATTGATAAAGACTTGTATGTGTATCTGCAGATGGAGTAACTGAGTCAAATATAAACTAAGTTATTATTGAGTTAATAAAACGGATTGTTGAAAAAAAACAAAATTATGACGGGCAAAATACAAAATTTGTTACACCCCACGCTTTCCCCTCGTAAGAAGTTAGAAATTAATGAGGCCTTTACGCGCAACCAATCGGTCGGCGACACGTTGTGTCAACAAAGGTAAATTGTGCCACCTGCCCCACAGGGTGCAGTGGCCGGTGCGAGGTGAACCGTTTAGTATTCAAGGCAATGAAATTCTAGACTTGATATAAAAAGCAGTACTACTTTCTTCTCTTTCATTCTACACAAAAATCATCATTGTAGCTCCTCCAAAACGCTCCCAAGCTTCTTTTAAGAACTCTTAAACGATTCAAGGCTTAACCAAAGGTGAACCTAGCAGAATTTAACGTAAAGAATCTCGTGACCATCACCGAGTCATTTGCCTTCTGTTATACTGATTTTGGAGATTCCCTGGAAGTGAATATAATCACCATAGAAGTGTAAGAACTCAAAAACCGTTGTTAACCCTTCAAAAAGGTATGTAAGGCAATTTTCTTTTATTGGTATGTCTTGATGCAAGCGGTCTCTTCTAAAAAATCCTTTTGTTGTAAAAATGAATTATTCTAAGTCTTTCTTGATAATGATGTTCATGTTCTTATACATTCTTTGCCGGTGGAAAATTTCTTTCAAGTTTGAGATGTTCCAGAATGGTATCGAGAGGTCGTGAAATGTAACTTTTTCTATGTCTAATCTAGATATCTCTTGAAATTGATCATGCATTGCACTTACATATATGTATCTATTTTAATTTACTGTCGCGCTATAGTCGGACGGGTACCGTACCTATTGTGCATCCACTAATCAGTTGGGTGTGATGAAACATGATGTAAAGTATTTACCGAGCTCTTGTGTGGCTGTGTATGACCGAATCCTCTACGAGGCTGGGTATGGAATAATGTATCGAGTGATATTACCGAGTCCTCTTGAGACCGGGTACGCCGAGTTCTGCTGAGATGAGGTAAAACTGAGATTTCCTGAGGCGGGGTACGATCGAGTCCCCTTGAATCCGGATACGCCGAGTCCTGTTGAGGCCGGGTACAATTAAGACCTCCTAAGGCCGAGTACGATGTGATCAAGATATAAGACTTTACCGAGTCCTCTTGGAGATCATATACGATATGCCCCAAAGTGTGGTTGAACATGATATGAAACGATATGCCTCAAGAGCGGTGGGATATTACTATATTATATTTAATGTGTGGCTTGACTTTTACAAAAACTTGCATACACTTATAGTTCATGGTCTCTGCCCAGTGGATTGTCTTCGATATTCAAGTTGAAATTTTGTATTTATATCTTATAGGTTTACAGTACCTTAGCTTTATGTTTTGATGATCTAACAAACTTACTGTCAAAGAACCAGATAAAGAACCTGGCGCATACTTGGTACATAACTCAATCAACAGACTCAAGCTAATGTGAGCTTTATAACTTCAGAAGATAAAGAATCAACACAGGGACCTAATCCCTTTGGGTTTCCCTGACAATAGTACGAAGTCAACTTTTTCCAGCTGGAAAGTGACTGTCTGCACTATATATGAAAATATTGTATCACAGTGCAACAGTCACTTCTCATTGGGAAGGACCTTTTACCAACCAAGTGATTACATCATTCAAATGATGTCATCCAAAGTGTATTACCAAGAAAAATTACAACAAAACATCACTTGAACACTTGTGAATTCACTCAAGCACCAAAAAGATCTGATAATCAAGCATTCAATTCACAAGTGCATCAAGAACAAAGTACAACACCACTACGGACCAGTTCCTACAACTAGTCTCTTATATGTCCTTAGTTGAGTTGTAACTTTGTATTTGTTCTTCATTGTAACTCCTACTTTGCTTATCTATAAGCTTTAACTAGGAACCTCTGAAAATCATAAACCCTTAGTGTTTGTATCGTGACTAGAGTTAGTCATGAGCTGAAATCTTTGTAATAGGTGTATTGCAGAGTGTCTTGTAATATGTGTATTACAAGTTAGTGAGGGATTAAGAGTTTAATTCCTAGGTTGCATAGGTTGTAATCTAAATATTGCTCATAGTGAAGTTGACATCCTACCAGTGTAGGTCGTGGTTTTTAATCCCCTTGAGCAGGGATTTTTCCACGTAAAATCCCTTGTGTCATTTACTTAATATTGCATTAGCTACTTCTGTGGAAACTGTAATAGGACCAGGTCTCAATACAATTTCGTGGAC
The DNA here is from genome assembly GCA_005239505.1 of Nicotiana paniculata. Classification (NCBI taxonomy): domain Eukaryota; kingdom Viridiplantae; phylum Streptophyta; class Magnoliopsida; order Solanales; family Solanaceae; genus Nicotiana; species Nicotiana paniculata. The sequence continues at coordinate 54,210 of ML308760.1, read as the reverse complement.
TCATATACTCTATCAATTGGTATCAGAGCAGGTTCTTTCTAAAATGTTAACACCTAGAGATGATCCTCATCACGGCTGCTCTACCAAACTTTGAGGAAGGACAATCAACCTATAGACCCCTAAGATTCAATGGCCAATACTATGGTTGGTGGAAAGCTAGAATGCATGACTTTATCATGGAAGAGGATTCCGAGTTGTGGGATGTCATTTGTGATGGCCCTTATGTCCCAACAAAGAAGGTCGGATACCCTGTTGTGATGGTGCCAAAGACCAGGAAAGAATACAACGATGCAGACATGAAAGATGTGGAGAAAAAATTTCGTGCCAAGAAAACTTTGGTGTGTGGCATAGGACCTGATCAATACAACATGATCTCAGCCTGCCAATCCGCCAAGGAGATATGAGAAGCTTTACAAATAGCACACGAAGGAACCACTCAAGTAAAGCAGTCTAAGATTGATATGCTCACAACTGAGTACGAGCTCTTTAGAATGAAGGATGATGAATTTGTTCAAGATATGCACACTCGATTCACTTCCATCATAAATGAGTTACACTCGCTTGGTGAAATCATTCTAAGGAACAAGCTCGTGGGGAAGATTCTTAGTGTTCTGCCCAGCTCCTGGGAGAGTAAAGTGAACGCCATTACTGAAGCAAAGGATTTGCAGGCGCTGACCATATATGAGCTAGTTGGGAATCTGAAAACCTACGAAATGAAGAAGAAGAAGAAAGATAGTGAAAGAGAACCAAAGAAGGAAAAGAACTTGGTACTCAAAGCTGAAATAAATGACTCAAGTGAGGAGGACAGTAACATGGCTTACTTAACCAGAAGGTTTCAGAAAATGGTTCGAAGGAATGAAGGCATACCCAAGAGAGGTAGTTCCAGCAAACCAAAGAATTATGACCTCTGTCATAAGTGCGGAAATCCGAGGCTTTTTAATCAAAGATTGCCTTCTCCTGAAGCAAGAACATTTCAAGTACAACTCTGATAAAGCAGCCAAGGGGAACCCGGTTCCCGACAAACGCTTCAAAAGAAAGAACGTCGCTGACAATGTTGTGAAGCAAGCTCTTGCCGCATGGGGAGATTCCTCCAGTGACTCTGAAGAAGAAAATGATGCACGTGATAGTTCTATGATGGAAGTTGATAGTGAAGCCAATGAATATGATTCAATATTTGCTTTGATGGCTTAATCACACGATGATGAAGATGATGAAAATGATGAGGTAAAGTTTCGAGATGTTCAGAGAAATCTGAAATTTTACTCTCCTAAAAAATTCATATTATTAGCTAATGTGTTAATTGATGCTTACCATAGTCTTGTAAACGATAAGGATGCCTTAACTATGGTTAGGAGATGCTGAGCAAACTAGAGATGACTTGGTAGTTTGTGTTGTTGGTTTGAAGGAAACTATAGATAATCTGAAAAATAAAAAGGAGGTTCTAACTGAGAAAATTGCTAGTGTAGAACACGAAAGAGATGATTTGATGGTGTTAGTGGTTGACTTAAAATAAACCATTGAAAATTTCAGTAAAGAGAAAGATGCCTTATTAGAAAAAGTTGCTTCTATTGAGCAAGAAAGAGATGACCTCTTAGTTGTACTAGTAGACTTAAAGGAATCAATAGAGGAACTTAAGATTGAATATAGGCCTGGAAATTCTGGAAAAGGGAAGGAAGTTGCAAGTAAAGCACACATTAAGCTTGTAGATGAGTTGAACATGGTAAAAACTAGCTTGTGTGCTGAACTTGAGAAAAATAGACAGCTTCAAACAGACTTAGAAAGAGTGAAGAGTGATTTAGAAAAGTCTCTTAAGTGGACCTGGTCCTCGGATGTTGTTACTTCTATGTATGTTAACAATAGTGGAAACAGACAGGGAATAAGGTTTCAAAAAGAGGTAACTCCTTATAACCCTCACAGCAAGTATGGCATTGTACCCGATAATTGGTTGTGTACCTACTGTGGGAACAATGGGAATTTTAAAGAAAATTGCAAAGCCAAGGTTCATTCTCTTCAGAAAAATAAAGTTTTTTTTGAAAAAGGACCAGGTGCCACTCATAAAAAGCGCATTTTACCTGCATGGACTAGAAGAGCACTTATTCATCCCTTTTCTCATTACAAGGGACCCAAACTTGTTTAGGTTCCTAAATCTAACCCTTGATTTCCTTGTGCATGGAACAATGAAAGGAAGCAATCAACAATGGTTCATGGACAGTGGATGCTCAAAGCACATGACTGGGAATACCATGGACTTCCTTTCACTAAAAGCCCTTCAAGGAAGGGAGTGTATCCTTTGGAAATGGGAAAAAGGGGTACATTCTTGGTGTTGAAAAAATTGGAAAGTCTCCCATTCACTCAATTGAGAACGTGTACTATGTCAACAGTCTTAAGTACAGTCTTTTGAGTGTTTCTCAAATATGTGATAAAGGAAACAAGGTGGAGTTCTTCTCGAAGATCTGCACAGTTACAAATCTTGTAACTGGAGAAGTGGTACTTGTGGCCAAAAGATACAAGAATATCTACGTTGTTGATTTTGAGTCCTTACAAATTGGTGATTTGAGCTTCTTGAAAGCAGTTGATGATGATGTTGAACTGTGGCATAAAGGACTGGGGCATGCGAGCTTTTCTCTACTGAATGAACTATTTCAGAAGGACCTAGTTTGTGGTCTGTGCAAGTCAAAGTTCAAAAAGCACAAAGTGTGTGATGCCTGCGTTAGAGGAAAGCATGTAAAATCCTCATTCAAGCCAAAGAAGGATGTCAGCACCTCAAAACCACTTGATCTCATTCATATGGATCTATGTGGCCCTATGAGAGTGCCAAGTAGAGGAGGAAAAAGATACATTTTTGTGATAGTGGATAGATGACTATTCCAGATTCACTTGGACTCTGTTTCTCAAAACAAAGGATGAGACCTTTGAATTTTTTGTAGCTTTTGTGAAGAAGATTCAAGTGAAGATGGAACCAAAAGTGGCATGCATTAGATCAGATCATGGAACAGAATTTGACAATGTCAAGTTTGATGAATTCTGCAATAAGAATGGCATCACTCACAATTTCTCAACCACAAGAACTCCACAGCAAAATAGAGTCGTGGAAAGGAAGAATAGAACTCTTGAAGACATGACAAAACTATGATGATCGATAATGGGATTGCTAAGAACTTCTGGGCAAAAGCTGTCAATATTGTATGCTACTTGGTGAACAAGTGCATGATTAGGTCTCTCTTGAAAAAAACTCCCTATGAGCTGCTAAATCGAAGGAAGCCGAAGCTGACTCACCTAAAAACATTTGGATGCAAATGTTATGTTCTCAACAATGGAAAGGATAAGCTTGAAAATTTTTATACCATGAGTGATAAGGAAATTTTTCTGGGATACTCTTATCAAAGTAAGGCCTACAAGGTATACAACAAGTGGACTCAGTGTGTCGAGGAGAGTGTTCATGTGATATTTGACGGGTCCTATCTCTCCGGTAAGAAGAGAAATAAGGATGATCAAGATGGAGAGCCTCTACTGGTTCCAGGAGAGGTCATTGATATGGCAAATGGAAATGCAGATATGATGAGTCAAGTGAAGGAGACAGGTGAAGACAATGGAACCTCTTTCTCATCAGCTGGAGAGGAACCAAGTACTACAATCACAACCAGTGAAGCTGAAGAAAGAGTGGTTGATACAGTTCAAAGTACTCCACAGGTAGCATAAAGAAGAATGCATGAGAACCAATCCGGATTGCCCAGTTCATCTACTAATGAAATTCAAGTGCCCAACTAGAAACACAAAAGCTCTCATCCTCTCGACAATATAATCAATCCCCTTGATTCATGAGTCCAAACTAGATCGAAAGCCAGAAATTCACTTGCCTTCTCAGCCTTTCTCTCCCAAATAGAGCCCAAAAACATTAAGGAAGCCTTAAAGGATGCAGACTAGATCACAGCTATGAAAGACGAGCTGCATCAATTCGAAAGGAACAAAGTGTGGCACCTGGTACCTAGACCCTCATATCGAACCATTATAGGGACCATGTGGGTATTCAGAAACAAGCTTGATGAACATGGGAACAACACAAGGAACAAGGCAAGGCTAGTTGTCCAAGGTTACAATCAAGAGGAAGGAATTGATTATGACGAGACTTTTGCTCCAGTTGCTCGTATGGAATCTATCAGAATCCTCATTGCCTTTGCATCACATATGGAATTCATTCTGTTCTAAATAGATGTCAAAAGTGCATTTCTGAATGGTTTTCTCAAGGAAGAAGTCTATGTAAAGTAACCTCCAGACTTTGAATGTCATGAACATCCTGAATATGTGTTCAAATTGGATAAAGCACTATATGGATTGAAGCAGGCTCCTCGAGCTTGGTATTAAAGGTTGTCAAAATTTCTCTTAAAAAATGGTTTTACAAGAGGAAAAATTGACAACACTCTATTTCTGAAGAAACGAGGAAGGAACCTGCTCATTGTTCAGGTATATATGGATGATATCATTTCTGGGGCAACAACTGACTCACTATGTGAGGAATTTGCAAAACTCATGGGAAGTGAGTTTGAGATGAGCATGATGGGGGAGTTGAACTTCTTCTAGGGTATTCAAGTGAAGCAGTCCACAAAGGGAACATTCATCAATCAGCAGAATTATATCAAGGAGCTTCTGAAAAGGTTTGACATGGAAGTATAAAAAGTGATTGATACTCCCATTGCCACTGCTACTCGACTGGACATGGATGAATCTGGCTCTCCTGTGAATCAAACAATGTATAGTTGCATTATTGGATCTCTCCTCTATCTCACTGCCAATATGCCAGATATTGTATTCAGTGTGGGACTATGTGCAAGGTTTCAGTCAAATCCCAATGAATCTCATTTGAAGGCTGCCAAAAGAATTATGAGATATCTTAAGGGAACACATGACCTGGTTCTGTACTACCCTTCAAGTGACAATTTTAATCTTATTGGGTATGCTGATGCTGATTATGCAGGTTATCTTGTGGACAGGAAAAGCACATCTGGGATGGCTTACTTCTTAGGATCATGTCTTATTTCATGGGGCACAAGGAAGCGAAATCCAGTAGCTCTTTCAACAGTTGAAGCAGAATATGTTGTTGCAGCTTCCTGATATGCTCAACTCCTATAGATCAAACAACTATTGGAAGATTTTGGAGTGTACACTTATTTTGTGCCTCTTCTATGCGACAACACCAGTGCACTCAACATGTCCAAGAACCCAGTCCAATATAAAAGAATCAAGCACATTGATGTGAGCCATCATTTTCTCAGAGACAATGTGGAGAAGAGGCTTATATGCATGAAGTTCTGCAGTACAGAAGAGACCAAATCCCTGAGCAGAAAACATTTTGAGAGAAACAGGATGGCACTGGGGCTAATAAAGCATAATTGAGAACCTGATTCCTTCCATATGGCTATGAAAGTTACATTTAGGTAAAATTAGCTAAGGTGTTTTCTGGCCAAGTCTAACTCACTTCTATATCGTTGCAGGTAGACATGCATGATGATTATAGAAGCTGTAGAAGCAATGCATGAGCGATAAAAGAGAGTTGAGAATTTTTGAAAGACCGGTCAAGAACCTGGTTCTTGTACCACAAGTTACTAGTCTTGTGTTTTTCTCATACATATCTCAAAAGAAACAAAAAATAAGTGCCACATCATCAACTTTTTCAGACCATGTATGTCACGTCTTTTCGTTCAAATCCTTTCACTTCCCTCTGAAATGTTGCACCTTCCCACACATCTACCACCGTTTCAGAACCGGTTTCTCTTTCCCTCATAATGGCCTTTTCCCTCATTAAAACCCTCTCACTTCCAAACCTTGAGCGATCACCTCTCTCTTTCTCAACCTCTCCATAACCTTCAAACGAATCATCTACCATGGCTAAATATCAAACAATCCTTCCTACCATTAAAGAGAAAACTCCGATCTTTTGTTCCTGAAGAAACACCTCTCAACATCCCCTCTTCCACCACTGTTGAAACCGAAACATCTAAACTTGATTCTCCTTCACCTTCGATCTCTCTCACCACTCCCTTATACCACACTCTTCCTATAAGTGTTGATAACTCAGAAATCCCTAAAATCGATAGCATCTCTTCTCTATCGCCTGAGATTCTCAAAGAACAGAGCAAAGATGAAGAAAAGTGTGAGACTCCACAGGCAGAAAAGGTCTCTGAGGACGGTGATGATCAGTCTACAGGTACTCATGTCTCGCATGTTGTTGCACCCATAGAATCTCATGAGAGAGAGTCCATAGAAAATATGTTGGCCAGTGCTGCTGAAGGAATAGTGAATTAGGAAACCTCTACCATGCCTGAGTCTCAGGGGGAAGGGACTCAGCCCACAGTGGAAGAAGGAACAATGGTGATCTTCGAACCATCTACACCGGATGAGGCTACTGGGATCCCTCTTTATGAACCTGACCCTTCTCCTGAGGAAACAAGTCAGGAATTATTTTCCCAAGTCATCTTCGACTCTGCTCCTGCTTCTTCTCCTCACTTTGACACTGATCCATTGGACGCAATACCCCATGTTATAAGATCTAGTGATGAGGATGATCAGGATGATGTTGCTCTAAGTGCACGTTTTAAAGTAAAGAGGCCAGTGGTCACTCCTGATCCCCCTAAGAAGAAAAAGAGGCTGGTAAAGGATGGAGAGATTGTTTGTGACAAGAACATTCCGGTAGTAGAAGTGGATGAGGAATCTCAAGAGGAACCAAGTTCCTTGGTCAAGAGATCTCTGAAAAAGAAACAATTTGTTGAGAGTTCTTCAAAGGAGGTTTTTGGAACGCCTAGTGAAAAGTCTGTGAAAGGTTGTGACAAGTTGAAGCAAGTGGTGGTGGAAGATTCAATGTCTAATGATGATATTCTAGCGAAATCGAGTGGAAAGTATGGTAAAAGAAAATTGGAGAATGTGAAGGAACCTGGTTCTATGAAGAAAGTGAAAAGTGGAAGTGTATCTGGTAAAGAAAGGTTGAGGTACCAGAAAGTAATGTGGGGTCGCACATTTGACCCAGAGATATCTGAGATGGCTGGTATAAGGCAAGTACTCGAGATGGTAGAATTTCAATAGTGGGTACATCTATTCAAAGTGGATGTGCCCAAGGTTTATGAGGATGCGGTACAAAGTTTCTAGCCGACCTCTTCACTGTTGAATCCGACCATATATGTGCTCTAGTGAATGTCGTAGACATAGTTATGGACTCTGCTGTGTTAGGAGACATTATCAAGGTCTCTTCTAAAGGTTTATCGTCTGTGAGAGGTGCATGTGGTTCAAACTTTAGGCGTGCCATAGTTAAGGAAAGAGATGTCCAACAGGGGGAACGGGTACACAAGAAAGATTTACTTCTTGTGTATCAGTTGTTATTTGAGTTGGTTAACAAGGTTCTGCTTCCTCGGGCTTAAAGGAGGTCCATCACATCCAGGGCGGATTTGTATCTAAAGGAAGCACTGGATGAGTTCCGCACTTTCAATCTGCCATCCATAATGATTGAGCATATGCAAAAGGTGGAAACATTCAAAGATGGGAACCATGGCCTTCCTTATGGATTTCTTCTCACGCTTGTATTCAAATTCTTTGATGTGCCTTTGGGACAGCCCAAGATGGGGACCAAAAAGCAGACCTTCTCGAAAACTACTCTAGAAGAATGTTAGTGTGTTGACAAATTTGGAGGGGTAGGAAGCACTTTGACGATCTCACAGCTTATCAATGATCAGAACACTGCTACTGAGGAGATCAGGAAGTTGAAGGCAAGGAATGCCATTTTAGAGACTCATCTAAGTCAGGCTCAAGAGGCACCACGGTCCTCCGGTTCATCAAGTGCAGAGGTTGCTCGTCTGACCAAAGAAAATGTTGATCTCAGGCAACAGGTTGAGAAACTGCTCCCAGAGCAAATGTATGCAAATGCTTGGATAGATCTCGTTCTCAACATCTTGTTGCCACTTCCAAGACCTGTTCCTCTAGTGCCCCCTAAGCTAATCCTCTAGTGACCAATTTCCAGTTTATCTCTTTTGTTTTGATGACCTTGTGGTAGTTTTTTTTTTGTGGTGTGGATGGAATTCACTTGTACTGCTCCCACTTTTAACAGTCCAAATCTGTCTTTTTTATAACGACAAAGGATTATGTTTTATAAAATTAATGAAGACTCTCCTATTTTGCTGTAAATGCTTATATTTTTTTGCTTCTCTTTTCTATCATGTTGTGTGCACACATGTGGCATGAGTTAGCTAGGCTAGACTTCTTTATGCTAATTGCTTGCTTGTGTATTTTTAATGATGCCAAAAGGGGGAAGATAAATTGAAGCAGGGGGAACATACTGATTAAGGGGGAAGCATAAAGTCAGGGGGACTTGTGAAGTTCCTTGTGAAGTTTCTGTCACTTTATCTGGTTTATTTTGCTCTGCATGTGGGTGTCTATTTTAAGTTTGTCATCATCAAAAAAGGGGAAATTAATGGGTTTACAGTACCTTAGCTTTATGTTTTGATGATCTAACAAACTTACTGTAAAAGAACTATATAAAGAACGTCACGCATACTTGGTACATAACTCGATCAACGGACTCAAGCTAATATGAGATTTATGACTTCAGAAGATAAAGAATCAACACAGGGACCTGATCCTTTTGGGTTTCCCTGACAACGGTATGAAGTCAACTCTCTACAGCTGGAAAGTGACTATCTGCACTGTACATGCAAACAGTGCAACAGTCACTTCTCATTGGGGAGGACCTTGTACTAACCAAGTGATTACATCATTCAAGTGATTTCATCCAAAGTGTATTAACAAGAAACATTACAACAAAACACACTTGAACACTTGTGAAGTCACTCAAGCACCAAAAAGATCTGATAATCAAGCATTCAATTCACAAGTGCATCAAGAACAAAGTACAACACCACTACTAACCAATTCCTACAACTAGTCTCTTTATGTCCTTAGTTGAGTTGTAACTTTGTATTTGTTCTTCATTGTAACTCCTAATTTGCTTATCTAGAAGCTTTAATTAGGAACCTCTGAAAACCATAAACCTTTAGTGTTTGTGTCGTGACTAGAGTTAGTCATGAGTTGAAGTATTTGTAATAGGTGTATTGCAGAGTGGCTTGTAATAGGTGTATTACAAGTTAGTGAGGTATTAAGAGTTTAATTCCTAGGTTGCATAGGTTGTAATCTAAAGATTGCTCATAGTGAATTTGAAATCTTACCAGTGTATGTCGTGGTTTTTGATCCTATTGAGCAGGGATTTTTCCACTTAAAATCCCTTGTGTCAGTTACTTACTGTTGCATTAGCTACTTCTGTGGAAACTGTAATAGGACCAGGTCTCAATACAGTTTGGTGGACTCATATACTCTATCAATATCTACTATATTATGTATTTGATTTACCTACATTACATGCCTTACATGTTCAGTACATCTTTCGTACTAATTCCCCTTTCTTCTAGGCCTTGTGTTTATGCCCACATGTACAAATAGACCCGGTGACGTGCCTCTTCAGTAAGATGCCCGTTTCACCCGTTGGTTGTCGCACTCCACTTTTTTGGAGTAGTTGAACAGAAGTCGATACATATCGAAGTACATGTCTCTATCATTTTGGGTATGAAGGGGCCTTGTCCCATCCAAGTATTGTATTGTGGCTCTCTTAGAGGCTTGCAGACTAGTGTCCTGTGTATATATAAATGTTGGTAATGACTCTGTTGGCAATGGTGGTGTATATATAAAATGTTTAAGTTTCTTCCACAGTCATTTGCGAATATTTTCTTAATTTTGGTATCATACTCAGAGGCCTTGTTGGACCAGATTTCATGATGAAGGGTCTAAGTTGGATGTTAGTTCGCACGGACCTTCGGGCAACATGTGTCGGATTGCACCTCCCGAGGTTATGGTGTAATAAAATTGGCAGCTCCAAAACTAATTATATTATCTAGCCAAAAGGCATATAAAATATGTATGTTTTTGTAAATATTACACATATATACATTTAGCCGGCTATTTTTTGTAGAACGACTAAAAATATATATGTTTCAATTGTAACTCGATTCATCAAAAGTTTGTCTGGTCAATAAGGGTTAAGGAGCGGTTTAAAAACAATCCACTTTACTGGAGTCACTCTTTTATAGTTTTCTCTAAAACTTCTATGCTTAACTGTGTTGCTGAAAATGATTTTTTTATTGATTGTTTCACGATAACAAAAAATTTACATGAGTCTAATATCCTAAATCTATCACTTGGGAAAAACCATATAGTGAATTATTCTGAGATAATAGTTAGTCCAAGTGATCTTATCTTGGAACTCTTGATTTGTTCAACCATTTTGACTTTTTGAGTGTTATTTGATAATGGAAGCACGAATCACTCAATCCGTCCAAATATACTGCGGGGCTAATGTGATGACCCAAAGGGTCATCTTATGAATTAAGACCCTATTACGAGCTTGTTAGTATTATAATCCATATTTTCATTCACTTCGATTTACGTGCGCAGTTCAGGCGTGAATCTGAAAAGCCTTATGTGAAAATATATGAAATGATAATTTTTGAGATTTAAAAATGACTTTTAGTTGACTTTGGTCAACGTTTTGAGAAGACGGACCCGGACCTGTATTCTATCGGTCCTGATTGGTCCTTAATAAAATATGAGATCTGAGCGTATGCCCGAAATCGAATTTTGAGGTCCCTAGCACGAGAAATGAATTTTGATAAAAATTGTTAGACTAAAGTTTAAAGAAATTAAAGAAATTGATTAATGTTTGAACTCGTTGGTATCGGGCCCGTATTTTGGTTCTGGAGCCCGGTGCAGGTCTATTATAACATATATGTCATTTCTATAAAATTTGGTGGAAATCAGAATTTATTTGACGTGATTCGGACGTCCGGTTGAGAAGATAGTAATTTTGAAGTGTTCTTGAGAAATTCATGAGTTTTGATGCTAAATCCGTAGTTTTAGGTGTTATTTTGGCAATTTGATCAAACGAGCAAGTCCGTAGGATGTGTTTAGACTTGTGTGCATGTTTGTTTTGGATCCTTGAGGGCTCGGGTGAGTTTCTGGTAGGCTTCGGGATGTTTTGAACTTAGAGAAATCTGTTGTTTTGCTGTTGCTAGTGCGCAGAAATTTTGTGCTTCGCGATCGCAAAGCCTCTCACGCGAACGCAAAGTGTAACCAGGCTGAGGGAGAAATCCTTCTTCACGAACGTGAAGCACTGGGGGGTGGTACCATTCGCGAACGCGACCAGCCTTCCGCGAACGTGATGAGTTATGGGACCTGGGGGAGGGGAGTCTCGTCTTCTACACGAACGCGGCCACTGGGTCGCGAACGCGATGGCTTGGGGTGAAATGCCTTTCACGAACGCGTTGAATGACTCACGAACGCGAAGGCCAAGAGGGCCAAAGAATCACGAACGCGACAGGTCCTTCTTGAACGCGAAGAAGACATGCCCAGCGATTAAAGCAGAACCTAAAAACGGAAATTTCGCCATTCTTTCATATTTTCAAAACCAGGAAGGATTAGAGGTGATTTTCAACCGATAAGTTCTTCCCCAAAGTATTGGTAAATTATTCTTAACTACTTTCTTCCATTTACCCACTATTTTTCATCAATTTACAACTAAAAATCTAGGGTTTTCATGGTAGAAATTGGGGGTTTTGTAGAATTAAGGAATTTTGTATAATTGAAATTTAGACCTCGAATTGAGGTTGGGTTTTGAAACTAATTACATATTCTGGCTCGGGGATGAATGGGTAAACAGATTTTGGTCCGAACCTCGAGTTTAGACCAAGCGAGCCCGGGGTCAATTTTGTCTTTTGTTGGGAAAACTTAGGAAAACTATAATTACACATTAAAGTTGATTCCTTTAGTGATAGTTGATGATATTAAACTAATTATGATTAGATACGAGTGGGTCGGAGGTGAATTTTAAAGGGAAAGTTGTACTTGATCAGTGAGTGGCCTGCATTTTTTAGGTAAATGTTTGGTCTAACTTTGACTTGAGGGATTATGGATCCCCAGTTTGATTGCTATGTGAAATTCCATGTGCCTGCCGTATAAGTGTGGTGACGAGTACCTATGCTTCGCCAAATTATCTGTTTAGCATGTTCCTTTCCCCGTTCCCGATATCTTCCCGTCTTAACTGTTTCATGCTTATTGATGCTTCTATATCTAATTGTTTCTTGCTAGATGTTGTTTCTTTAATGAAAGTATTAGTTATTTCGTAGTTTCATTGTGTTACATTATTGGTTCAAGCTGGTTGATTGGTGTTTCATATATATTTCGGTTGGTCTCACTGTGTAGTATTAATTGGTGAAGTTTCATAATTGTATTGATTTCCGTCAGCTTTGGTTGAGGCTTAAATATTGTGGAGGATCATGAGATAAATTGTGAAATACATGTTTTTATTGTGTGACTGGTACCGATATGGTGGGATCGGGTTGCACACCGCAACAGGAGTAATAAGGGTGACTTATTGAGGAGAAATAAGAGTGAAATATGATTGTCTGGTGGGATTGGGTTGCACGCCGCAACAAGGAGTAATAAGGGTGGATAGGTAGGATCGGGTTTCACGCTGCAACAAGAGGGATAAGGGAGATATATTGAGGAGTAATAAGGATGGACATGTGGGATCGGGTTGAACGCTGCAACATGATTAATAAGGGTGAATGTCCACAATGTTACTGACTATATGATGGGAGCGGGATGCGCGCCACATCATTTTGTTGTTTATATATTCTACCTCTGTTGTGATTTTATTCTATGGCACTGAGACTCTTCTAAGGATTTGGTTATACCTGAGTATTGGCAAGATAGATGAGTTCCATATTTATTTACTGCTAGTTACTATTCCATTTCGTTTCGTACTTCCTTTTTTTGCTTTATTATAAACTATATGCAGGTTAAGTTATAAAAGTCCTGCCGTAGCTTCGTCACTACCTTGTCGAGGTTAGGCTCGGCACTTACCAGTACAGGGGGTCGGTTGTACTGATATTGGACTCTGCACTTTCTGTGCAGATTTTGGAGCTTATTGTGGCTGATCAAGAGGTTGGGTGTAGACATTCATTCAGAAGACCCAAGGTAGCCTTGCAGGCGTCCACAGGCCCTGGCGTCCCCTTCTATGTTCTACATTTCTGTTTTATTTTTTTGAGATAAATGTACTTTTCTTTCAGACCAATATTTGTAGCTATTCATAGAACGTTCGTGGATTGTGACACCAGTTCTGTGTGGTAGTAATAGTTTCAAGGTTAAGCAATATTTATTTAAATTTCGCATTTGTTATCACCTGATTTAGACTGTTTACTTATATTCAAATATATTATTTTTTTTAAAAATGATTAGCTAAATTCTAATATTGGCTTGCCTATCGAGTATGATATTAGGCGTCATCACTATCCCGATGGTTGGGAATTTGGGTCATGACAAGTTGGTATCAAATCACTAGTTTTCCTAGGTCTCACAATTCACAAACAAGCTTAATAGAGTCTGAGAGATCGGTACAGAGACGTCTGTACTTATCTCTCAGAGTCTATAAAGTTAGGAACAAGTTTACTTTATTTCATATCTATTGTGAGATTCTTGTTGTCCCAATACTGAATGAACTCTTCTATTATTATTCTCTCGCAGATAGCGAGAACACGTAACTCTTCTTCTGCTGACCAGCAACCGGATTCTCCTGCAGCAGCTCTTACAAGGGGCAGAGGCCGAGACCATGCCAGAGGCCGAGGCAGGGTCAGGACTCAGCCCAGTGCTCAGGCAGCAGCTCCAGCTGCGGAGCCTCAGACGTAGCTCGGTGCAGAGGCTCTAGCTCAGACCATTCTGGTGGGACCAACTCAGGTCCAAGAGGGGTTTATTGCTACCCTGGTGCTTCAGGATGCCTTGGTACGACTAGTAGGCCTTATGAAGAGTGTATCTCAGACTGGTGCACTCCCCGGGGCAACAACCGTATCGCATACTAGAGGAGGAGTCCAGACTCCTGCTAACAGACTCCGAAGCAAATCACTCCTCAGCTTCAGACCCCAGCAACCCATCCGGTTGGGGTAATTCAGCCAGTTGTTGTAGCACCGCTCGTTGATGGGACAGTTATGTCCTCCGATGCTTTATGGAGATTGGATAGGGTTATCAAGCTTTTCCCTGTTCATTTCAATGGTGACACTTCAGAGGACCCCCAGGAATACCTTGCTAGCTGTCATGAGGTTCTTCGGAACATGGGTATCTTAGAAACCAATGCAGTCGACTTTGCTGCTTTCCAGATGACTGGTTCTGCCAGGAAAAGGTGGAGGGATTATATATTGACTAGACCAGCTACGTCACCTACTCTTACTTGAGATCAGTTTTCACATCTCTTTCTGGAGAAGTTTCTGCCTATCACTACTGGGGAGGAGCGTCGCCGTCAGTTCGAGCGTCTTTAACGGGGCAGCATGACTGTTACCAAGTATGAGACTCAATTAGTGGATTTGGCCCGTCATGCTACTCTTTTGCTACCCATAGAAGGAGAGAGGATTAGGAGATTTATTGAGGGTCTTGATCAGCCTATCAGATTGCAAATGGCTAAGGAGACGGGGAGCGAGATATCCTTCCAGGATGAGGCCAATATGGCCCGATGAGTGGAGATGGTTCTTGGACTTGGAGGTCAGGGGTCAGACAAGAGACCTCGTTATACCGGTGGATTCAGCGGCGCCTCTTCTTGAGGAAGGGGTGTCTTTGGTAGAGACCATCCTCCTAGGTTGTTTCATTCAGCACTTCAGGTATCTCACAATGCATCTGGGAGCCGTGGTTCTTATGTGCCTCCTTCTACGTAGCCAGCCTATAGTGCACCACCAGCTCCTTTCAGAGCACCTCCTCTTTAGAGTTATTATCGTGGTCAGCCGGCTCATTAGTTAGTCTTAGTTTTCACAGCCATAGTATCAGGATGGATGCATTGAGTGAATGGGCATATTCGGAGGGTCTGTCCGAGATTGTCGGGTATTCAGCCTCAGCACCAGAGTTCTCGTGCCATGGTTCCGGCACCAACTACCACACCACCTGCCCAACCAGCCAGGGGTAGAGGTTAGGTAGCCAGAAGTAAGGGCCAGATTGTTAGAGGTGGAGGTCAGCCCGCCAGAGGTGGGTGTCCGCTTGTCAGAGGTCATCCTAGAGACATAGTTCAGAGTGGTAGGGCCCAGTCCCGATGTTATGCATTCCCAGCCAGACTTGAGGCGGAGTCCTCTGATATTGTTATCATAGGTATTGTTTTAGTTTGTAATAGAGATGCTTCAGTTCTGTTTGACCCGGGGTCTACTTACTCTGATGTGTCATCTTATTTTGCTTCATATTTGGTTGTTCCCCGTGATTCCTTGAGCGTCCCTGTATATGTGTCCATACCCGTGGGGGATGCTATTGTCTAGATCGTATATATCGCTCGTGTGTGGTCGTTATTGGGTGTCTTGAGACAAGTTTAGACCTTTTGCTTCTTGATATGGTTGATTTAGATGTTATATTGGGCATGGATTGGTTGTCACCTTATTACGCCATCTTGGAATGTCACGCCAAGACAGTAACATTAGCCTTGCCGGGGTTGCCTCAATTAGAGTGGAGAGGGAATCTTGGTCATTCCTCAAGTAGGATTATTTCTTACATGAAGGCTCGACGTATGGTCGAGAAGGGGTGTTTGTCCTATTTGGCTCATGTTCGTGATTCTAGTGCTGAAGTTTCTTCTATAGACTCGGTGCCTGTCGTTCGTGAGTTTCCCGAGGTGTTTCCTGCAGACCTACCGGGGATGCCACCCGACAGGGATATTGATTTTTGCATTGATGTGGCTCAGGGAACTCAGCCGATTTCTATTCCTCCAAACCAAATGGACCCACCAAGTTGAATGAGTTGAAGGAACGGCTACAAGATTTGCTTGATAAGGGCTTCATTAGACCTAGTGTCTCGACATGGGGTGCACTGGTTTTGTTCGTTAAGAAGAAGGATGGATCGATGAGGATGTGTATAGATTACCCGCAGTTGAACAAAGTCACTATCAAGAATAAATATCCGTTGTCGAGAATTGACGATTTGTTTTATCAGCTTCAGGGTTCCAAGGTATTTTCAAAGATTGATTTGAGATCGAGTTACTATCAGTTGAATATTAGGGCATATGATGTTCCTAAGACAGCCTTTCGGACGAGGTATGGGCACTATGAATTTCTCGTGATGTCTTTTGGCTTGACCAATGCCCCCGCAACATTTATGGACTTGATGAACCGGGTGTTCAGGCCTTATCTGGATTCCTTCGTAATTATGTTTATTGATGACATTCTAATATACTCCCGTAGTCGGGAGGAGCATGAGCAGCACCTCAGGATAGCGCTTCAGATTTTGGGGGACAGTCAGTTATATGCTAAATTTACAAAGTGCGAGTTTTGGTTGGATTTCGTCGCCTTCTTGGGTCACGTCGTATCAGCGGAGGGTATTCAGGTAGATCCTAAGAAGATTCAGGCATTCAAGAACTGGCCTAGACCCACTTTAGCCACAGAGATCAGGAGCTTCTTTGGTTTGTCAGGTTATTACCGTCGGTTTGTGGAGGGGTTTTCATCTATAGCAGCCCCAATGACTAAGTTGACTCAGAAGGGTGCCCCATTCAAATGGTCGGACGAGTGTGAGGCAAATTTCAGAAGCTCAAGACAACCTTGACTTCAACATCGATGTTGGTATTGCCATCAGATTCAGGATCTTACACGGTATATTGTGATGCCTCCCGGGTGGGGCTCAGAGCAGTGTTGATGCAGGAGGGAAGGGTGATAGCATATGCGTCTCGTCAGTTGAAGGTTTATGATAAGAATTAACTTGTCCATGACTTAGAGTTGGCATCCATTGTTCACGCGTTGAAGATTTGGAGGCACTATCTTTATGGCGTGCCGTGTGAGGTTTTCACGGGATCACCGCAACCTTTAGTATTTGTTCAAGAAAAAGTATCTCAATTTGAGGCAGAGGAGATGGTTAGAGCTATTGAAAGACTATTATGTTACTATATTGTATCATCCGGGAAAGGCCAATGTGGTGGCCAATGCATTGAGTAGGAAGGCAGTGAGTATGGGCAGCCTTGCGTTCATTCCAGTAAGTGAGAGACCGCTAACTTCAGACATTCAGACGTTGGCCAATTAGTTCGTAAGGGTGGATATTTCAGAGCCCAGCCGTATTCTAGCTTATACAGTCACTCAATATTCCTTATTCGAGCGTATCAGAGATCGGCAGTATGATGAACCTCACTTGATGGTCCTTAGGGACACCGTCCGGCATAGTGATGCCAAGCAGGTTACAATTGGAGATGATGGTGTGTTAAGTATGCATGGTCGAGTATGTGTGCCTAACATTAATGGACTTCGTGAGTTGATCCTTGAGGAGGCTCACAGTTCTCGGTATTCTATTCACCCGGGTGCTGCCAAGATGTACCAGGACTTGCGACAGCACTATTGGTGGCGAAGGATGAAGAAGGATATTGTTGCTTACGTGGCTCGGTGCTTGAATTTTTTGCAGGTGAAGTATGAGCATCAGAGGCCCGGTGGTTTGCTTCAGCAGATGGAGATTCCTGAGTGGAAGTGGGAGCGTATCACTATGGACCTTGTTGTTGGACTCCCACGGACTCAGAGGAAGTTCCACATTGTGTGGGTTATTGTGGATAGGTTGACTAAGTCAGCACACTTCATTCCCGTGGCAAGTACTTACTCTTCGGAGCGGTTGGCGGAGGTTTATATTCGGGAGATCGTTCGCCTTCACGATGTGCCCGTGTCTATCATTTCTTATCGAGGTACGCAATGTACCTCGCACTTTTGGAGGGCAGTACAATGTAAGTTGGGTACACGAGTTGAGTTGAGCACAACATTTCATCCTCAGACGGACGGGCATTTCGAGCGTACTATTCAGATCTTGGAGGATATGCTCCGCACTTATGTTATAGATTTCGAAGGATCGTGAGATCATTTATTGCCTTTAGCGGAGTTTTCTTACAACAACAACTACCAGTCGAGCATTTAGATGGATCCCTATGAGGCATTATATGGTAGACGGTGCAGACCGCCAGTTGGATGGTTTGATCCGAAAGAGGCTCGGTTATTGGGTACAGACTTAGTTCAGGAGGCCTTGGACAAGGTCAAGATTATACAGGATCGACTTTGTACAACTCAGTCCAGGAAAAAGAGTGATATATCATTCATGGTTGGAGAAAGGGTATTACTTCGGGTATCTCTCATGAAGGGCGTTATGAGATTTGGGAAGAAGGGTAAGTTGAGCCCTAGGTATATCGAGTTATTTGAGATTCTTGAGAGAGTGGGAGAGGTAGCTTATAGACTTGCGTTGCCTCCAGGGTTATCCTCAGTTCATCCGGTATTCTATGTGTCTATGCTCCGGAAATATCATGGTGACCCGTCCAACGTGTTGGATTTCAGCTCATTCCAGTTGGACAAGGATTTGACTTATGAGAGGGAGTCGGTATCCATTCTAGACCGGTAGGTTTGTCAGTTGGGGTTAAAAAGTTACACTTCAATTCTAATGTAGTGGAGAGGTCAGCCCGTGAGGCAGCTACTTGGGAGTCCGAGTCGGACATGCAGAGTAGATATCCCCACTTGTTCGCCAGTTCAGGTACTTTTCTATGTCTGTTCGAAAGACTAACGTTTGTTATAGAGGTAGAGATTGTGATGACCCAAAGGGTCATCCACCTCGATTTGCGTGCACAATCCGGCGTGAATCCGACAAGCCTTATGTGAAATATATGAAATGATAATTTTTGAGATTTAAAAATGACTTTTAGTTGACTTTGGTCAACGTTTTGAGCAGGCGTACCAGGACCCGTGTTCCAACAATCTCGGTGGGTCCGTAACAAAATATGGGATCTGAGCGTATGCCCGGAATCGAATTCCGAGGTACCTAGCACGAGACATGAATTTTCATGAAAATCGTTAGACTGAAGTTTAAAGGAATTAAAGAAATTGATTAATATTTGAACTCGTTGGTATCGGGCCTGTATTTTTGTTCTGGAGCCCGGTACAGGTCTATTATAACATATATGTCATGTCTGTGAAATTTGGTGGAAATTAGAGTTTATTTGACGTGATTCGGACGTCCTGTTGAGAAGATAGTACTTTTGAAGTGTTCTTGAGAAATTCATGAGTTTTGATGCTAAATCCATAGTTTTAGGTGTTATTTTAGCGATTTGATCGCACGAGCAAGCCGAAGGATGTTTTTACACTTGTGTGCATGTTTGGTTTGGATCCCCGAGGCTCGGGTGAGTTTCAGTTAGGCTTCGGGATGTTTTGAACTTAGAGAAATCTGTTGTTTTGTTGTTGCTGGTGCGCAGAAATTTGTGCTTCGCGATCGCGAAGCCTCTCACGCGAACGCCAAGTGTAACCAGGCTGAGGGACAAATCCTTCTTCGCGAACGCGAAGCACTAGGGGGTGGTACCCTTCACGAACGCGACCAGCCTTCCGCGAATGCGATGAGTTATGGGACTTGGGGGAGGGGAGTCTCGTCTTCTACACGAACGCGACCACTGGGTCACGAACGCGATAGCTTGGGGAAAATGCCTTTCGCGAACGCGTGGAATGACTCGCGAACGCGCAGGCCAAGAGGGCCAAAGCATCGCGAATGCGACACGTCCTTCTCGAACACGAAAAAGATCTGCCCCAGCGATTAAAATAGAACCTAAAAACATGAATTTGTCTATTCTTTCATATTTTCAAAACCAAGAAGGCTTAGAGGCGATTTTCAACAGACAAGTTCTTCCCCAAAGTGTTGGTATACGATTCTTAACTACTTTCTTCCAATTACCCACTATTTTTCATCAATTTACAACTAAAAATCTAGCATTTTCATGGTAGAAATTGGGGGTTTGGGTAGAATTAAAGAATTTTGTATAATTGGAATTTAGACCTCGAATTGAGGTCGGGTTTCGAAACTAATTACATATTCGGGCTCGGGGGTGAATGGGTAAACAAATTTTTGTCCGAACCTCGAGTTTGGACCAAGCGGGCCCGGGGTCAATTTTGTCCTTTGTTGGGAAAACTTAGGAAAAATATAATTATTCATTAAAGTTGATTCCTTTAGCGATAATTGATGATATTAAACTAATTATGATTAGATATGAGTGAGTCGGAGGTGAATTCTAAAGGGAAAGTTGTACTTGAGCAGTGAGTGACCTACGAACTTGAGGCAAATGTTTGGTCTAACTTTGACTTGAGGGATTAGGGATCCCCAACTTGATTGCTATGTGAAATTCCATGTGTGTGGCGTACAGGTGTTGGTGACGAGTACCTATGCGCCGCCAAATTATCTGTTTAGCATGTTCCTTTCCTTGTTCCCAATTTATTACCTTCCCATCTTAACTGTTTCATGTTTATTGATGCTTCTATGTCTAATTGCTTCTTGCCAGATGTTGTTTCTTTAATTAAAGTATTAGTTGTTCCGTAGTTTCATTGTGTTATATTATTTGTTCAAGCTGGTTGGTTGGTGTTTCATAGTATATTTCGGTTGGTCTCTCTGTGTAGTATTAATTGGTGAAGTTTCATAATTGTATTGATTTTCATCAGCTTTGGTTGAGGCTTAAATATTTTGGAGGATCGTGAGCTAAATTGTGAAATACCTGTTCTTATTGTGTGACTGGTACTGATATGGTGGGATCGGGTTGCACGGCGCAACAGGAGTACCAAGGGTGACTTATTAAGGAGAAATAAGGGTGAAATGTGATTGTCTGGTGGGATCGGGTTGCACGCCGCAACAAGGAGTAATAAAGGTGGACAGGTGGAATCGGGTTGCACGCTGCAACATGAGAAATAAGGGGGATATATTGAGGAGTAATAAGGGTAGACAGGTGGGATCGGGTTGCACGCCGCAACATGAGTAATAAGGGTGAATCTCCACAGTGTTACTGATTATATGATGGGATCGGGATGCGCGCCGCATCATTTTGTTGTTTATGTATTCTACCTCTATTGTGATTTTATTATGTTGCACTGAGACTCTTCTAAGGATTTGGTTATACCTGAGTACTGGCAAGATAGCTGGGTTCCGTATTTATTTACTGCAAGTTACTGTTCCATTTCGTTTCGTACTTCCTTTTTTTGATTTATTATAAACTGTATGTAGGTTATGTTATAAAAGCCCCACCGTAGCCTCGTCACTACCTCGTCGAGGTTAGGCTCGACATTTACCAGTAAATGAGGTCGGTTGTACTGATACTGCACTCTACACTTTCTGTGGAGAATTTGGAGATGATTGTGGCTGATCGAGAGGTAGGGTGCAGACAATCATTCAGGAGACCTAAGGTAGTCCTACTGGCGTCCGCGGGTCCTGGAGTCCCCTTCTATGTTCTACATTTTTGTTTTATTTTCTTTCGAGACAAATGTACTTTTCTTTCAGATTGTAGCTATTCGTAGAACGTTCGTGGATTGTGACACCAGTTCTGGGTGGTAGTAATAATTTCAAGGTTAATCAATATTTATTTAAATTTCGCATTTGTTATCACCTGGTTTAGACTGTTTACTTATATTCAAATAAATTTTTAAATAAAACGGTTAGCTAAATTCTAACATTGGCTTGCTTAGCGAGTATGATGTTAGGTGCCATCACGATCCCGATGGTTGGGAATTTGGATCGTGACAGCTAAGCTCCCTTAACATGCTGAGAATGATGTAATTGAGAAAAGTCTAAGGAATTGAAACTATGGTTTATTTTCAAAAAGTATTAAAAATTGTTCCAATGCTTTCGAAGAAGAATTCGACCAATAAATAAAGGTTTTTAAATTTTTTGCAGGAACTAAAAACCCATTTGGAGTAGTCTTTTTAGTTTTTGCAAAAGCTGAAACACTTTTCCCTAATGGCATTTGGTTGAGAAAAATTCCAAAAATATTTTTGAGATTTGACATTTTGAATTTTCTTAACCTGTTTATAATACAAACTCAGTAGTTTGTGCAATTATCGTATTGCTTTTGACTTCACCTTTAAAACAACTCTAAATTGGAAAATGATAAGAACGCTTTATACTTTGCTTAATACTACTGCACAAATGTTATTCACAGATTACAAATTCCCTATATTCCTTTTAATTTCAATATATTCAAATGTTCTACTTATTACTCCCTCACTTTCAATTTAGAGCCCTTTTAGACATAACTTTTTTTTTTTTTAAAAATTGTTATTTTTTTTCGAAACGAGTGTTTGACCATAAAATTTCTAATTTTCACTTGAAGATGAATTTTAAAATTTTTCGAAAATTTAAAAAACTCCAAAATGCTGTTTTCCAAAATTTTCACTGATATCTCTAACAAAACTTCAAAAACAATCCAAATTTATATTCATGTCCAAACACAACTCTAATTTTTAAATACCATTTTCACTTGAAATCTTTTTTCAGTCTTTTTTTTTGGAATTTTACATTTCTTATGTCCAAATGCCCACTTAAATTAGATAGTTTGACTTGACACAAAATTTAAAATTTAAGAAAGAAAAGAAGATTTTTGAAATATGTGGTCCTAAAAACTTAAGGCGTAAAAGCTTTATGATGCCACAATATTTGTGTGACTATAAAAGCTTTTTTTATCAAGGATAAAATGAGTAAAATAAAAAATTCAAAATCAAATTATTTACCAAAAGTGTAGCATTTAAATTGAGATGGAGGGAGTATCGCGAAAGTGCTTTAAGTCATCTTACATTAATTTCATAAATTTGCATAGAACAATTATCAATTAATTAATAATTAACTGAAATGCGTTCTCACTTGAATTTTTTAACTATTAAGATTAAATTACTTGATCAATCTTCTGATACCTCTATGCGTTTATCCCTATTTCCTTGCTCGGTGTTATAAATTGATCAACTTTAACTTATTATTTATGTTTAACAATCTGCAGTTAATATGGATATTTAGCGGTCGTTTGATATGAGGTATAAGAAGGTATAATGTTAATATAAAAATTTAATACCATCTTAATATTTTATTAGCAAATCAGATATAAGTTATCTCAGGATTAAAATGAACATTGGGATAACTTACACCTTATAAAGAGTGGACTAATTAGCACCGATATAACTTATACATTCTTCTTATAAATTAACAATTATCATATTTAATATAACATATCAAATAATAGATAAAAAATAATTCTGACATAACTTATACCAGTATAACCTATACTCGCATTCAAACCAAATAATGAATGGTTTGATTTGTGTGAAAACATCATTCAATTGGATTCACAAGAGAAGAGAGAGGGAATGAAGGAAGCGGTGGGCAGCTTCAATGAAAGTACAGTACCGTATTAGGTATGCCGTATTATATTCTGCAACTTGACACCGCATTTAGCGCGCCGTTAGCTGTCCCAATTAATCCCCTTGTCCCATCACCCACCCCCTTCGTTGATTCCTTGCTTTCTCCAACACGGATCCTCTCTCTTCTTCTTCTTCTTCTTCATCTCTACAGTTCTTCTTTCTTTGGTCAGAGGAGTCGACCTTTGAATTGAATTTACCCATTATCCGTGAGTGACCAACTCAGACTTAGTCCCTTTCCTTTACTCTTTCTCACTACACGAACGCGCATTCCCATTTGTGTTGTGGTGACACCCAAATTTTATAAAAACGCCCACTTTTCTCACGTCTCTAATTATCGACTCTTTCAAGGAAAGTTACCTACTTTGAGACCCAAACATAGGTGTTTAGATAAATCTCAACTGACGGGTCAAAGTTGTTCACAAAGTTCGCATCTTTTTTAGCAACTGAGTATTGATATTCTTGGTTAGACGCTAAGATTTGATATGGAAGGGTTCCAAGCAACCCCAGATGATGGTGGGATAGCAAAGAGGCTTTGGGTCAAGTTCAAGAACGAATCACTTCGTGCTCTTTATACTCCTTTTGTGGTCTGTTTGGCATCTGGGACTTTGGATTCCAAATCATTTCTTCACTGTATTTCTCAAGATGTCTACTTCCTTCAAGCTTTTGCTCAGGCGTAAGCCCCCCCCCCCCCTTTCTTTTATTCCTCAATATACATACTTATAAAAAACATAAATCCATCAGGACTTCTATTGATTAACTTTGCTTTTGGCAGTTATGAGTTGGCGGAAGATTTTGCGGATGACGACGAAGACAAGGAAGCTATCCGTGATTTGAGAAAGCGTGTCTTGAGGAAGCTTAAAGATCAAGATGATCTTGTGCGGGTAAGCTACACCTGAAATTCCTGGTTTATTCTGTCTATGTTCATATGAATTGATAGAGTAAATCAAAATGGAAGAAGATGATGTTCTTAACTAGTCGAGATTAAGGTGTAGTGGTTGTTATTACATAGTCTTGTTAGTCTGACTAGAGACTTGCATATTAGCATAGGAATAAGTGTGGCTTTTGGACAACTTTTAGTTTTCGATAACCCCCAATTTGTCTTAAAAGGCCAATAGATAGGCGCGAATAGAACAGGTGAAAATGCTTAAGGTTTATATATAGCTGACCCAACTAGTTTGTGGTTGAGGTGTAATCGGTTGATTGTTCCTCTCGAAATTCAGATTAACCTAGTGGTCAATAAAATAAGTGAAAACCTTTGAGATCAGGGTTCGAATCCGAGCAGACACATAAAAGTTTAGGTGATTTTTTCCCATGTGCCTAAGTCTTGGTGTATAGAGTTACGTACCTCTGCTGGTGGGAGTTAACATGTATTCGTGAAATGATTAAGGTGTGCACAAGCTGGACTGGGCATCTTCAATGAATAAGGAAGGACAAACACCCCCCCCTCCCCCCCCCCTCCTCCCCCCCAAAAAAAACTTAAGTCTTGTCCTACCCTAATTGAAAAGGGTAGTGTAACGGAACGTGAAATTTACTGTATAAATAGTTTGATCTAGTAGGTTATCTGGTAGTGCAAATTTTGTACTGCTAGAAGAATTTTAGAGTCAGAATTTTACTCGTAAATATGCCCATAAGTTGTGAAGTGTAATACAACAAAGAGCAAGATGAGAGTCCAGCGATTTAATGGGCTTGTGCTCACTTCTCCGAGCCTCTTCAACCGGTCTAGAATCTCTTTATAAGGAAGGAGAAAGTCCAAAGAGCAGCTGTTCTTGCATTAACCATATCGGCATTTAGAGGTGTCCATGTTATTAGTATTATTTATCAGTGATGTCGATTCTTCAGTTTTTAACAGATACATCATAATGCAGGAATGGGGCTTTGAACTTCCAAATAATACCACTTGTGACAGTGCCACAGTTAGATACGCTGACTTTTTGCTGGCCACAGCAGCAGGAAAAGTTGAAGGGGAAAAGTTTACCGGTAAAATTGTGACCCCTTTTGAGAAGACAAGGCTTGCGGCTTATGCACTTAGTGCAATTGCACCCTGTATGAGGCTTTACAGCTTTCTTAGCAAGGAGATTAAGTCTGTTTTGGTCCCTGAAGAGAACAATAACATCTATGAGAGATGGATTGACTGTCTATGTTCAGAAAGTTTTGAGGTGTGTCTGGTTTTTGAGCAATGCATTATTTTTCATTTTGGTAGGAATTTCTTATCCAAATACAAAGAGTATTCTGTAGTTGAAATTTGTCTAACCGTTCCCTTGTAATGGTTCTGTGCTTAGGCATATGCTTCAAGGATTGAGGACCTACTGGATAAACTAAGTGTTTGTTTGACTGGCGAAGAACTTGATGTTGTGGAAAGGCTGTATCACCAAGCTATGAAACTTGAATTGGAGTTCATCTCTGCTCAGCCAATTACCCAGTCCACTGTAACCCCCATTTCTCAAGTCCAAGAAACAGCAGGATGCAATCTTACCATGTTTTGTGATTTTGACATGACATGCAGTGCTGTTGATTCATCTGCCCTTTTGGCCGATGTTGCCATCGTAGCAGCAGCAAAGAGTGATCTAGATGATTGTGAAACCCTGTACCCTCGTGTTTCTGCAGCTGATCTTCGGGCCACTTGGAGCAATCTTTCTAGCAAGTATATTGAGGAATACGAGCAATGCATAGAAAGCATCATACCTAGTGAAACAGGTATGTAGACTTTGTCTGTTATTTTGTAGATGCCTCTTTGTATCACGACAATGAGAAGTCCTAAAATATCTCCAAATTCATGGCAGTTGGGAGATTTGATTATGAGGGTCTGTGTAAAGCACTAGAGCAGCTATCTGATTTTGAAAGGAGAGCAAATGATATGGTGGTTCGTTCTGGTGTATTAAGAGGGTTGAGTCAGGAAGACATAAAACGGGCTGGGGAACGCCTCATCTTTCAAAATGGTTGCAAAAACATTTTTCAAGAAATACTTGGAACTGAAAACTTGCATGCAGATGTTCATGTACTGTCATATTGTTGGTCCGGAGATTTGATCAGATCAGCTTTTTCATCAGGTATACCTTTGCACTCCATTAATTCATTATCTGGAAAGATATACATTGCTGCAGAACAGAAAGCAAGGAAAACGTCTCCAATTCTGTAACATAATAACAGGCTGAATGTGATCAAGGCAGGAGAATGTAACTTCATCTTTTCGTACCAACCCCAAAAATGTAAAAAATGCACGTGGGGATATAAGAATGGGTTGGTTAGTTGGAAGTTCATGTCCGGTTTTCTATCTTTTAATCGAATTGAGCAGATTTGAGCTAAAGAGATAAATAATGAACTTGTGAAACTAGGGTGTAACCAATAGATACGTGGCCGGCCATCAGCCCACATGATTCTAATTATACACTCCCTTAAAAAAATGACATCTGGAATTTTTCTCAGTCGGATGTGGATTGAATTCTTTAAGTTAGAAGCTATTAGTTGACATCCTCTTCCATCTGCAGGGGTCTTACCAGTGTTAAATGTGCACTCAAATGAGTTACCTTATGAAGGATCTGTTACCACTGGTGACATGATTAAGAAGATGGAATCTCCTATGGACAAGCTTCAAGCCTTTAACGACATCCTGAAGTCCCGTGAGAGTAATAGCAAACATACTACAGTTTATGTTGGAGGCTCTGTTGGTGACTTGCTTTGCCTGCTCAATGCAGACGTGGGGATTGTGATTGGTCTGAGTGCTGGCCTTAGAAGATTAGGTGAACAGTTTGGTATTTCTTTTGTTCCACTGTTCTCCGGTTTGGTAACAAAACAGAGGGAGCTAGCTGAAGGTGGTTTAAAGGGAATGTCTGGCATTCTTTACACTGTCTCCAGTTGGTCTGAGATACATGCATTCATTTTGGGATTATAGACTTCCGAGCCCCCGGCTATTTGGCTGCTCCCTGAAGCATGTGTCACAGGGTAATGGGGGTTGGTAAATTTATCTGAGATTAACAAGCACATAAATTAGGTTATATCATCTAACATGTGGCTAATCAAACTACATGTCCATGTGTCGGTCCTTGGTCCTTTTTTCGTCGAGGACTAGTAGCTCGTGTCAAGTTATACTGTTTGGGTGATTTTTAGGGCCCAAGGCAATTTGGTCACTCGAGGCAATTAGAACTGTAGTTTGTTTCCTTTGTGCTACTCACCTCTAGTCGAGTGCATCGGCCTCGTGTTTTAAAGCATTGTAGTTGATCACTTTCTCAAGCTTTTGAGGGGGAGAAGTATGAGACTCATGAGGGAGTGCTTATTGTGAATCTGCCTCGGTGTAAATCCTGAATATGAGGTGATTTTATTAGGAATCTCATTTTCAGGATATTGTTGCTTTACATATATTTTAGTAAGGCAACATGGAAAAGTCAATTGTTTGTCAGGTTATTTACTTGTAAACTGAACATAATTGATTTGAACTGTTTTTTTTTTTTTTTTCCCTTGAGTAATGAACTACGATGGGAATGTTCTATTTTTCCATTTGTCAAATTTGTATCTCATGAAAGGTTGCTTAATGAATGCTTTGATTTTCCAAGGTTTTTTTATGGCTAGTTTAAATTTATGGGATCCATTGAAATATAATTAACTTTGATCCCAAAGTTAAAGCTGCTTCTGAATCAAATCGATATAAACCAAATTGAAAGTCTCAACCTGGTGAAGTTGAGAAGAAACGAACCAAGGAAAATGCATATACTAATATTGCTGACTCAATAACATCACCCTAAATTCATCGCATGCTAATAGTATATATAAAATAAAAATTAAAGTTACTAAAGCTTTCTATATTTGCTTCTTGACTGGAACTGTGAATTCCAATTAATGCTGTACTGTGATGCCTCGAAAAATCTCTTGAACGATGTTGTTAGGGAAATTTTCAATGTGTTTTACGGGTTATATCAAAAGGCAGATACAATCAGACCTCTCTTTTGCTTTTGCTAAGTTCTTCGAATACACGCACATTTTCTCTCTCTCTCTCTAAATCTAATAAGGATCAAGCATTTTTCTTCAACTAAAATTGTCAATACTTGTTAATAATTGTAACTTCAAAATGTAATATTTCACACATTTTCTAATAGAACTTAAAGAACAATATTCTATTTCACACAATATTAACCTTCCTTGCAGCCATTCTCTTAGACGTGAGAGGTACTTGTAAATTTGCACATCGTTTTGACGTTTCTTTATTTCTTTTCCTAATCTTTATGAAGGGATGCAGTATGTAATGTAACATGTAAGTGAATGTGTCGTGTCCATTAGCCAAGCATGTGCCACATGCTTAGCCCACTGTCATTTTGATTTAATTTTTTACACAATTGGTGACACATAACCCCATGTGAAGTACACCTATTCACTCCCACTCCTTAAAACTCATCCATCATCAAATCATTGAAAATCCTCATGTTCCATCTTTAAGTAATTTAGTTTCTCTAAACAGATTAGATCACCGATTGTTAATATCGAATAAGTAACATGTATTATATACAATTTTGTAATTATCATGTGTTATTCTCTTCTTACTAGTTCTACTTACTACTGCGCTGAACGATTGAAAAAATTCATGATTTTGAAAATTAAGAACACACCTTTTGACATATAGGTTGGATGCGTAGCCAAATTCATAAAATTTGTAGTAAGACGGTCAACGTATTCAATCTTCAGTATGATTTTGAACGTCAATGTATTTATTGAAATTAAAATTTACATTATGTATAAAGTGCATTAAACAGCCATAAATCATTAAACATTCTAAATATTTTAAAAGTCACATATTTTTTTGAAAATAGTATCGTTATGACGATATTTGACTAGCACAAAATTTAATAACTTATTAAAACTACTTCAATATATCATATCATATTTATAGGAACATGTCACTAAAATAAAATGACATTTGTAAAACTTATAAAAAAAACCTTAATAATATCAATCTTTTTAAAACGGACTGGAAAAAAAAAGTCAATTTTTATGGTGTAGCATTAAAATTGAGAAGGAAAAGATATTTTAACCTCAAATCTCTCTCTAATAATGGGAAAGAGGAAAATTGACAAGGAAGCTGCAGTTTCACATGGCCTCCATACACAAAATGCCTCACCACTTTCACTACTTGAGAAGCCAAGAAGCATCACATAACAAAGTGACACACCACTCACTATTTTTATAATAAAATACCTCACATGGTTCCATGTGAATTTTTTTAAGATTACTCTGTTTTGGCCTTTGTTTTACTCTATTTTTAAATGAATAGGTACAGTTGGTGGCCTCAGACATACCCCCTCCTTTATCTATCCATTTCCTCCTCTGTTTATCTTTGTGCTCTAACTGAGTTGTACCTGCTGGTACTACTTAGCTTAGCTAACTTTCTATTGATTTGATTCATCCTACATTATGTTTTTGTGTGAGAAGAAAGGTTGGGAGTCACTTGGCTTGATTCTCGAAATTATCTCTTAGAAAAACTGTTCCTTGGGAATGGTTGTCACGACCCAAATTCCATAATAGGTCGTGATAGCGTCCAACGATACTGTTAGGCAAACCAACATTTGTGCCACCAAATTAATTATTAATTATAACTTTAAAAACAAAATTTCATCAATAAATAGAATTAAATCTTGAACTCATAGAAACATACATTCTTCTTGACAATCGTCAAGTATGAATACTACATAAAGCAAAGTGATAACGATATTAGGTTCAACTGTGAACATCCACTAGGAACCCCCAAAACCCGGTGTCCCAAGTGCATGAACAATCTAGTAGAATATGCAAAACACTACAACTACTGCTTGAAATAAAATTGACAGAATAATAAATATGATAAGAAGGAGACTGCGGGTGCTACAGATCAAAACATGGAAGGCAACTCACCACTAAGTCCCCGTGAAATGCGTCTACGGGCCCGTATGACCACATGAAGTGTTTGTCTCAGTACCTGCACAATTAGTGCAGAAGTGTAGTATGAGTACGTAATCAATGCGTACCAAATAAGTATCAAATCTAACATCGAATAAATAGTGACGAGGAATCGACTTTGATACTTACTAGTGGTCAAATAAATAAGTGCATAAAGTAGACAAGTATGGAATAGCAACGAGACAGAGAAATACTAATAATAAATTTTCCAAACATGAACTATTAAGAAGTATGTGTACGGGAAAAATCGGGGGCAATGTCTACTCTGATTCCCCGATGAAAGAACGAAGGGGGAGCACGGATTTGCGCGATTATAGTTGGGGCTAGAGACCCTTCATATCGGACCCAAGAAGTATGAATGATATATCCGACATCGGACATGGTAAGGCAATACACCTCGGATCGAGTATAGCTCCTAGACCTCGGGAGACACGAAGAACAATTATACATAGCAGATAGGGGGCCGTAATACTCGCCCTCAGGCGGATATTATGGCGCGAATCTCGTTCAATAACGATATGGATCAATAATTACCGAGAAAAGAAGATTTTTACCTTTTTAGACTTATACTAGGACTGAAATTATCCTACTATATAAAGAGAAAGTTTTTTCTTTGATCTGGTATATTGGAACACGCAATTCAAAGAAATAAAGTTTACTTTTGTCTTCTAGCAACTGTTCAAGGCATTACTTGTCTGTTTTTCTTCAATCGTAATTGGGGTTGAACCGAGGGTCGAATCGAGGACGAGCTCATTGTTCGATCTAATATCAGGCTTGGTCGTAACATTATGATTAGTTTGATTCTTTTATTCTTCTTTAAATCATTCATATGTTGTTCTTAATTATTCGTGCTGAATTAAACTATGTATCCTTTAAGCCGTGTACAAATTTAATTGTTACCTAATTTTGGGGTAAACAGTTTGGCGCCCACCGTGGGGCTAAGGATAATAATGGTGATTTGATACGAATCTCCATAACACACCCTATTTTACGCTTGCTTTTTGAAATTTTAATTCCAGTTCATCCTAAAAATGCCAAATTCTCAGTCGGCTCACTTGAACATTGACGCTGAATCAGGCCATCACTGTAAAAATAATAATGTGGTGCCCAATAATGATGTGCTTCCTGCCAATCCCAATGGTGTTACATCCACCGACCCGATCGATGTTAATTCATAGGTGGCCATCAACATCAATTTGCCAATGTATCCCGAAAATAGTTACAGGGAGACCCCATCCAACAGCTCGAGAAGAGCCCGAAGGTGAAGAGGATGAGGTCAGCCTACAACTGATTTTTGAAATGTTGCATGTTCAACAAGAGGCAATAGCATAGCTGCAAAATCAAAGCTACGTCCCCAACAGGGTCGATCTCGGACAATCCTAGGAAAGCACTAGGAGAGACGAATAAATTACGGAGAGACAGGGTGAAGTCGAGCCCTGGGTAAATTTCGAGGTAACCAATATGCTCGAAGCATTGACAAAACGGGTAGAGTCAGACGAGAAAAAGATTGAGGCTAATGAGAAACGTACAACTCCAGAGTCGATCAGATCCCGGGAGCACCCCGATATTGAAGGGGTTAGACTCCAAACGTTTATCCAGAAGCCCTTTCCTCAAAGCGTGGCACCAAAACTGATCCCAAAGAGGTTTCGTATGCCCGGCATCCCTAAATATAATGGGATAACGTATCAAAATGAGTATGTGACCTCCTATACATGCGCGATCAAAGGGAACGATTTGGAAGACAATAAGATCGAGTCGGTGTTGCTCAAAAAGTTTGGGGAAACTTTGTCCAATGGAGCAATGACATGGTATCACAACTTGCCCCCAAATTCCATTGACTCGTTTGCTATGCTTGCAAATGCTTTCGTAAAGGCCCATGCCTGGGTCATCAAGGTCGAGACCAAAAATTCGAATCTTTTCAAAGTCAAATAAAGGGATAACGAGATGCTCAAGGAGTTCGTATCAAGATTCCAGATGGGACGGGTGGACCTACCACCTGTAGCAGATGATTGGTTGTTCAGACATTCACTCAGCGGCTCAACCTCTGAAGTTCCTTGGCCTCTCAAATCCTAAAAAAAAATTTGGTAGAGTACCTGACGATAACCTGGGCCGATGTCCACTAAAGGTACCAGTCAAAGAACAGGGTCGAGGACGACCAACTCGGGACCCCATTTGGATTTGTTTACCCCGTCAGGACCGATGATAGATCTAAGAGAGACATTGATCAAGAGCCAAGACCAGTTCTAGATTGATATCAACCATACAATGAGGATCGATAGGGAAATGGATCCGAGCGTCACCCAGCAAGGAACGAGAAGATAAGAGATCGAGGTCCTAGTGTCCGGGGCTTAATAAGAAAGAATGGGTATGACAAGTCGGCCGGGAGTAGGGAGGTACCAAGGTTATCAGAATATAACTTCAATGTAGACGCTACAAGCATCGTGTCGGTCATAGGGAGCATCAAAGAGACCAAGTGGACCTGATCATTGCAATCTGACCCAACCCAAGGAGATCCTAGCTTGATGTGTAAGTATCACGGCACTCGCGGACATAGGACTGAAGATTGCCGACAGCTAAGAGAAGAAGTTGATCGAATGTTCAACAATGGGCAGCTTTGAGAATTCCTAAGTGAACGAGCCAAAAACCACTTCAGAAATTGGGATTCCAAAAAACAGGTCGAACAAGAGGAGCCTCAACACGTGATCAACATGATCATTGGTGGAGTCGAGGTCCCCCAAGGGCTAATGATAAAACGCACTATAATTTCTATTACAAGGGAAAAATGCACCAGGGATTATGTTTCGGAGGGAGTCATTTCATTTAGCGACGAAGATGTCGAGGGCATCGTACAACCTCACAACAATGCACTGGTAATATCCATACTTATCAATAAATATCGAGTTAAACATGTGTTGATTGATCCAGGTAGCTCGACCAACATCATCAGATCAAGGGCTGTAGAGCAATTGAAGTTACATGATCAAATCATACCAGCAGTACGGATATTAAACAGATTTAATATGGCGTGTGAGACCACGAAATGAGAGATAACTTTGCCAGTAAACACTGTCGGGACAATCCAAGAAATGAAGTTCTACGTGACCGAAGGGGATATAAGGTACAACGCTCTATTCAAAGGCGATGGGTACACAACATGAGGCGGTACCTTCGACCTTGCACCAAGAGCCAAAATTTCCCACACCGGGGGGAGTCAAAATGGTCTACAGAGAACAGTCGGCCGCAAGGGAGATGTTTTCCATCAACGAAGTGATCCTGGTGCCTGCGGTTTCAACATAAAGGAGCATGAAATCAACCAAAAAGAAGAAATTAAATAGAAATCACTAATACCAGTCTCAACTGAACTGGAGAAATAGGAATAACAAGGAACATACGATGAGGACGATTACAACGTTCCGAAATCATTCATAGCTCTCAATGACACCGACGCCACCAAATCAACGGTTGAAGAGTTGGAGCAAACCAAATTAATCGAGCATCTACCAGATCGAAATGTATACCTGGGAACGGGGTTTACCCTGGAGCTCAGGAAAAAACTTACTCCCTCCATTTCAAATTAGATGTGGTACTTTCCTTTTTAGTTTGTTCCAAAATAAATGACGCATTTCTAAATTTGGAAATAATTCAACTTTAAACTCTTCATTTTACTCATTTTACACTTAATGAGAAGCTTTTATAACCATACAAATGTCGTGGACCCACAAAGCTTTTACCCCTTTAGATTTTAAAACCACAAGTTTCAAAAGTCCTTTTTTTTTAAACTCTGTGGCGAGTCAAACTACCTCATCTAAATTGAAACGGGGGGAGTATTAATTTTCTTAAAGCTAACACCGATTGTTTCACTTGGTCCTATCTTGACATGACAGGGATCCCACTGGAGGTAACAACTCACAAGCTGTGTTTGGACCCGAAGTTCCATCTAATGAAGCAAAAGAGGAGACGCAATCCAAGATCAAAGACGTGTTCATTAAGGATGAGGTATCCAAACTTCTCAAAATAGGATCTATCCGGGAAGTTAAATACCCGGATTGGTTAGCTAACGTAGTAATACCTAAAAAAGGAAATAAACTAAGGATGTGTGTGGATTATAAAAATCTAAACAAAGCATGCCCAAAGTATTCTTTCCCTTTTCCTAACATCGATCGAATGATCGACGCGATGAACGGGCACGAGATACTCAGTTATCTCGACGCCTACTCCGAGTACAACAAAATTTTGATGGACTCGGACGATCAAGAAAAGACTTCTTTCATAACAAACTTCGGCACCAACTGCTATAGCGTAATGTTGTTTGGGTTAAAGAACGTCGGTGCCACCTACCAACGCCTAGTAAACTGGACGTTCCAAGAACAAATAGGGAAATCAATGAAAGTTTATATTGACGATATGTTATTCAAGTCCCCACGATCCGATGACCATTTGAAACATTTGCAAGAAACCTTCGACAAACTAAGGAAATACAACATGAAGCTAAATCCGGAGAAGTGCGCATTTGGGGTCAGTTCAGGCAAATTCCTCGGGTTCATGGTATATAACCAGGGGATAGAGATCAACCCCGACACCTACCAATGCCTGGTAAAACAAATGTTCAAAGAACAAATTGGGAAATCAATGAAAGTTTATATTGACGATGTGTTAGTCAAGTCCCTACGATCAGATGACTATTTGAAACATTTGCTAGGCGCATTGGGCCGGTTAATCTCGAGGTCCTCGGACAAGAGCCATCGGTTCTTCTAACTATTAAAAAGAAGAATAATTTCTCCTAGACTCTGGAATGCTAGCAAGCTTTGGAAGAACTCAAACGATACTTGTCGAGCCCCCCTTTATTGCATAGTCCGAAAGCAGATGAACAACTCTACCTCTACTTGGCGGTTTTCGAGGTGGCGGTAATTGGTGTCTTAGTTCGGGAGGAAGAAGGTACGCAATTTCCTATTTTCTATGTTAGTAGAACCCTGAGCAATGCCGAATCAAGGTATCCACACCTAGAGAAGTTAGTGTTCTCCTTGCTAAGCGCATCTAGGAAGATAAAACTATACTTCCAATGCCACTCCATATATGTTGTAACCTTTTACCCACTGAGGAATATCATGCATAAGCTTGAGCTCTCGGCCGGCTGTCCAAATGGGCCGTGGAGATTAGCGGGTACGATATCGAGTATCGAACCCGAAATGCCATAAAATCTCAGATTTTGGTAGAATTCGTGGCCGAATTTACGCGAACCTTAGTATCCGAAGTTGAAAAGGAATTGCTGCTCACATCGGGGGAAAATTTGGGAATCTGGACCCTATTCACGGCTGGTGCCTCCAACGCTAAGGGGTCCAGGTTCAATATCATGTGAAAACCACTTGCGGGAAGCGTAATTAGATAGTCTATTAGAACTGTAAAATTGACTAACAATGAAGCTAAGTATAAGGCCATGATTGCAGGTCTAGGACTGGCTAAGATCCCCGAGGATGAAGTGATCGAAGACAAATGCGACTCCATCCTTGTCGTAAACCAAGTCAACGAAATGTTCAAAGTAAAATAAGAACGGATGAAGAGGCACTTGGACAAATTGCAGGTGACCCTGCACCAATTCAAGGAATGGACTCTGAAGCATGTACCCTGAGAAAAAAAAACAGTGAGGCTGATGTACTGGCCAACTTGGGGTCATTTGTCGACTCCGATGAGTTCATCTCGGGGGCAATGGTACAACTGATGAACTCGATGATCTAAGAAGGTCACGTCGTGGTAAACTCGACGAGTTTGACTAGGGATTGGAGAAATAAATACACAAACTACCTGAAGACAGGAAAATTGCCTTCAGATCCCAAGAAATCGAGATCCATGCACACCAAAGCTGTCAGATTTAGCTTAATCGAAGGGGCATTGTTTAGGAGATCCTTCTTCCACCCCTTGTCTAGAGGCTTAGGGCCGAGTCGGGGTAGGGGAACTGAGTCTCACATTCCATATGCCCTTGAAAAGTCAAACGGTGAGGCCATGACCACGAGCTTGGAATTGTTGAATGAAAGGCGGGAAGCCGCGCTGTTCCAGTTGGCCGTTCAGAAGCAACAAGTAGGGAGGTACTACAACCGAAGAGATAATCTCCGACATTTTCAAGTCAGGGACTTGGTATTGAGAAAGGTAACACTATACACTGGAAACCCAAACGAAGGGACACTAGGCCCGAATTGGGAGGGACCATATCGAGTCGTCGGAATAATCGGCAAAGGCTCGTACAAACTTAAATCAGGACATGGTGTACAACTATCGAACAACTGGAATGTGGCACACTTGAAGCGGTACCACTACTAAGGTATGTACTTAATTCCTTTTTAATTTAGTTACATAATGGACTAACTTATGTAGGTACTCGGCCAAGGACGAATATGACTATTAGGCACGAAAACACGTGTTTTACTCTTTTTCCCTTGAATCGATTTTGTCCCAAAGCGGATTTTTCGGTAAGGTTCTTAACGAGGCAACAGTAAAACGTGCTACCTAAGTTTTGAAGACCGGTTTTAAATCGGAATAGATGATCATTTGCACTGAATTAACAGTATCCGAAACCTCACAAGTTCAACCTCAAATACTGGGGGCCAATACCCCTAGGTTAGTATGTCAAAAGCCAAGTATTGGTGATTAGGATTTATTTTTAAGGGTCAAACGGTCATACAAACCGTACCCATGTAGCCCACTCTAGCCACGACACAAAGCCTATGCGCCTCCGATCATGTACCCTACGCATTGAGCAATGAAAGAAATCTCTGATTCCCTTATACTTTATTACTACGCATTTCGCTTTTTCGATCCTAGATCCTAAATCCCACGGCCTATCCCTACTCGGGGGCTATCGTCCAATAAATAATTCGGAGTGGCCCGATTTATCGAATCCCGATGGCACCAAGCCTATTACGCAGTGCCCTTAGACGAAAAATTTCTCGGAGATGTCCGAAGTCCGTACTCAGAAAGTAAGGCCCTTACGTATAATCAAAAACTATTAAAAGGTTACCCTCGACAAAGACATCGTATAAGACACTTAAGCATCTCAAAGACCTTCAATTTTATCGAAATCACGAAGTCATGAGTTGTCCATAATTGCCATCAAAATCGGGCCCCATTCGGGCCTCCGAAGAACATATGCTCTGGACTACATTTGATTTTATTCTAAGGCATTAAGAACGATACACAAATAAAAAATTGTATACAGATGATACAGTGCCAAATGGGGAAGTTTTATATATTTCAAAAAGATTTACAAAGGCACGATAAAATGATCCCAAAATAAACAAAAAAGAAAATATACAAGGGAAAACTAAAAAACTAAGGCATCTACGCCTGGTCTTCACCGTGACTCGACTCGTCATTAGAACCACAGAAATCCTCGGAGCTTTCGGGACCCTCAGGCTCATAAATTTCCTTTGCCTTGGTATCGAGTCTCTTGGCTTCTTCGATCTCGGACGACAGGTCAAAACCTCGAACATGAATCTCCTAGAGGGTTTCTCTGGGATAGCCTCTTCACATACTTGGTCTTCATCTTTAAGCGGGCCTCGACTATCTCCACATCAGCCTTATACTGGTCCAGTATTTCCTCAACATTGGAGGAACCCACCGAAGTTGCCTCTACTTTGGACCTCAGTGCAATATATTCTTGGTTGAGGGCATCCCATTCCGTGATGACTGAGTTCAGTTGTGCCCAGAGTTCATCATTTAGTTATATCACTTGTCAGCCTTGTCCTTTGCACCCGTAGCTGGTACTTGACAAATGCCAGCTCTTTTTTCATAGCCATTTTTTTCTAAGCCAACAGGTCCATCCTACCCCTCAATGCTTCGGCCGTGGCCTTAACCTCGTCCATCTCAGCTCGAAGGTGGTCGATCAAGTTTATCTTCTCTTGGACCTGTGAAGTTGTGTTGTTAGTCATCACGAGTAGTTTCTCATTTTTAGCCTCAAAGATCCTTACCTTCTCGACCAGATCGGCATGCTCCCGTTTCACAGACGAGGCCTCCTTTTGAGCCTTTTCTAGCTCGACCCAGAGGGTTGGGAGATCCTTGA
Organism: Nicotiana paniculata; assembly: GCA_005239505.1. NCBI lineage: Eukaryota > Viridiplantae > Streptophyta > Magnoliopsida > Solanales > Solanaceae > Nicotiana > Nicotiana paniculata. The sequence continues at coordinate 15,981 of ML308760.1, read as the reverse complement.
GAGCCTCATCTTGTTTCTCACTGATGGCCCTATACATGTCTTTCTTTCGGACATGCTCTTTGAGCTCGAACTCGAGCTGACTGATTTCTAAGCGTGACCGAAGGAAGCTTTCATGATGAAGCACGAAACTTGTAAAACAATAAGTCCATTCGAACATGCTAAGAAAAATCCACAAGGAATACACACGATAGACGTCTTACCCAGTTCAGTGCATGTTACGCCTCGTTAAAGAGGCTCGATGTGCCTACTTTTTTCGTCTTTGCCTAGTCCTCCTCGATCACCAGGAAACGAAGGTAGCTGGCCACGTCCATCGAAGCGGACAACGGCTAGCATCCGCTGGGATAGTAAAAATGACCGTTCCCTTATGGTCGGGTTCTATACTTGGGGCATGGAACTGATTTACTAATTTTGGGTTCGAGCTCGGGTCGCCCGCCCTCGGTGCCACATTCTTTTTTGGGACCTCCAGGTGACCAAGCCGAGAGTAATCCTCCAACGTAGTCATGTCCATGTCGTCAAATAACATGTTGAGAGATTCATCTGGGCCTGGTGCCGTCTTGTTTGATTTCTTTTTGTCAGCTTGAGCCTCTTCAAACATGGACTCAGTGTGGGACGATGTCTCCTCAATGTCGATGACACCAGCTACCTCCTTCGGGGCAGGATCGGCTTCTCGGGAGGTTGTGGCCTCTGACTCTCCCTCTGGTTCCCAAGCTAGAGGGGGATCGACCTTTTGGTCACCATTTTCGATAGTCGCCTGCTCCGCCTCGTTGATGGTCGACTCATGAGCAATGAACTCAAGGTTGCCATTCTCGGATTAATCCCTGAGCCGATAGAGGGAATCAGAGTCCGGTGCCTGGACTTGGTGCTCTTTTTGTTACTTCTTCGTACCCGGATGACCACCTTCTTCTTCTTCAACTCAGTATCTGGGGAGCCCGAGGACTTCCTCTTCTTCTTTTCCTCCTCCTTTTTGCAGCCTCGGGATGTCCTTAAGCGGAGGGTTCGGAGAGCAAGAATGGATCCTCGTCCTCATCCAACGGCCAGAGCTCGATGGTCTTGAGCAAACCTGCGAGAAGAAAGAAGACTTAACAAAATATAAGTCATGTGTAAGAATGTAATCATTCAGGAGAGAACCTCACCATGGGAACGGGCCTCCCACTTTCCCTTCGAGAGCTTGTGCCATGCGCGCTTGAAATAGGGCATTTGTTTACAGATCCCCTCGATCCACTCCTTGAAGAGAGGGACTGCATTAGGAACCTAGGCAACCTCTGCGCAACGATATACGCATTCAATTAGAAAAAGAATAAAAGGGAACACCAAATACTCAAAAAGAAAAAGACTTACCGGATGTGTTCCACCTTTCGGGGAACGGTAGAAATTCAGAGGGAATAAAGTCTTCGATTTTTACCCGAACAAGCCTCCCCTTCCAACCTCGATCATGGTCCTCATCGATGCTCGAGAACGAATCCTTACTCTCGGCAAACGAGCTTAATCAACCCCCATCGAAAGATTCATGACTGTATAGACGAAGCAGATGGTCGAGGGTGAATAGAAGTGCTTCGGTGTTGTTTACGAAGTGACGGAGGAGGATTACGATCCTCCAAAAGGATGGGTGAATTTGCAAGAGGCATACCGTGTACCTTTTGTAGAAGTCGAGAACTATGGGGTCCACCGAAAGAGAGCGTGAAGGAGTAACTATAAACACTTAGGTACCCCTCCATATGAGCGGTGATGTCTTTGTTGGGCCCAAGGATGACCGCCTCTTTTCCCTTCCATTTACAGTTTACTCGAACTTTGGGTTGTGTCTCCTTAGTAATGGAGCATATGTACCTCTATGCTCCCTCACCTTGGTCCTGTTGACTGGAGGCCTTCTCAACTTTGAAGTCGTTCTCAGTAGAGAAGTCCTCGGGACGAAGCTCTTCAAAAAAGGCTCCTGGGCCGCCTAGGGAATGGCCACCTTGGTGTCTGTGGCTGGGTTGGAAGATGAAGGGGCGGTTTGCTGAGGCACTGATTTGGAATGTTTTGCCCTGGGGTTATGGAAAATATGAAGGTTTGAAGAAAATACATGAAGATTTGAAGATGGGATGAAGATATGAATTATCCCCAGCACATCCCCAAATGAGAGCATCGTCTTTACCCCTAGAAAAGGTGCGGCTGGGTACAAATAAGCCGGGACAAGTAGGCAAGCACGCGGGTTGTACCGGTCAGCTTTGAGCTGTCGAGTGACGATTTATCCATCTCTTAAGAAAGGATGTGGGGGGCCTGTCTTATAATAAAGGGGGTACACTCTTCTCTGATGTGCGCTATATTATTGTGTCCTGTTCCTTAAGGAGTGGTCCGGGATTAAGCCACATGGCGATACCTTCCAAAAGAAAAGGGGCCTTTCGTACGGATTGGAGTACGAATATAATTATTCAGCACACTAAAATCTAGTGGATGGGGTTCCATATTCATGAAAAGTCGGGGTTGAAACATGTTACAAAACTAAGACAACAATTATTTGTTGTCCATTCCATAGACGAGAGACCCGCTGACCCACTAGTGGTTTTTGTTGGTAAAAGACAACAGTCGAGATCTGGTGATATAACACAAGGTCTTCCAAAAGTAGAACAGGTGTTAGAAGTGCGTTCGATTGATTCAATATCCATGAATCTAGAAAAGAGGATTGAGGATTGGAACAAATGTACAACAAGAATTCTTGGAATTCCTTGGGGATTCTTGATTGGTGTTGAGCTAACTATAGCGCAAAGCCGAATCTATTTGGCTAATAAAATCCAACAGGTTTATTGCTCCTAGGGGGTGCAGATTCCGTCATAAACCGTATATCTCAGAGAGGTTGTATTTCTTTGGGTTGGTAGTAATGGAATTCTTTCGAAGATTCAAAGAGAATGTATGAAGATTAGGGATGAAGATATAAAGATTTAAGGAGCAATATATGAATATTTGAAGAGGCTAAAGGTAAAGGGAGAACTCGAGGGTAATCAAAGAGCTCTGGAGTCGGAAAGTGGAGAAGTGAAAAAGGGTCGGAATTTTTAAAGAGGAAGCTAATCAATACGTGACGTTTCGTATTCGAGGATAGTCAACCGGCGGCTGACATATGTCCGAGGTCAGAACGACACAATTGATGGGACTCGTTGACCCATAAACTCGATTGTAATGTACGAAGGAAGGAACCAGGGTTCATTTATCGCTTTGATAAATCTACCCTCCGAAAAACGAGGGGACTATCTGTGTACAGGTAAATTCAGGGACGGTGTATACCCCAGTTACCCGATGAAAGAACGAAGAGGGAGCACAAATTTGCACGATTATAGAGCCATAGACCCTTCATATCAAGACCCAAGAAGTATGAACAATATATTCGACATCAGACATGGTAAGGGAACACACCCCAGACCGATTATAGCTCCTAGACCTCAAGATACGTGATGGGCAGTTATGCATAATAGATAAAGGGTTGTAATACTCTCCCTCAACTGAATATTACGGCGCGAATCTCATTCAGTAACAATTATGGATCAATAATTATCGGGAAAAGAAGATTTTTACCTTTTTAGACTTATACTAAGACTAAAGTTCTCCTACTATTCAAAAGGGAAGATTTTTCTTTGATATGTTATATTGGAACATACAAATCAAAGCAATAAAGTTCACTTTTGTCTTCTGGAAATCGTTCAAGGCATTACTTGTCTGTTATTTCTTCATTCGTGACTGGGCTTGAACCGATGGTCCAATCGATGACGAGTACATTGTTCGATCTAATATCATACTTGGTCATAACATTGTAATTGGTTTGATCATTTTATTCTTCTTTAATTAATTTATCTGTTGTTTTTAATTATTCGTGTTGAATTAAACCGCGTATCCTTTAAATCGCGTATAAATTTAATTGTTACCTAATTTTTGGGTAAACGAAGTCACTAAAAGCCATAACCTGCCTCGAAGACACAAGATCAATTGATACCAATACCAAATCAAAACTCGAGTGTTATTCACGAGTCTGCTGAGGCAAACGGCTCGATCCCATAAGAATAATATTTCATAATACTGCCGAGGCAAACAACCCGATCTTATAAGAGTAGCTTACGATACTGCCAAGGTGAATGGACCGATGCCATAAGAGTAGTATTAAAATCCTGGCGAGGCAAACAACCTGATCCCATAAGACTGGTGGAACTCTCTCACTCGCGAAGATACATGTGAGTCGAGAAGATACGAGACTACCACTCGTCAATTATTTCACAAGAATACCCAGTAAGATGCCCAGTCAGTTTATTTATTCTTGTCTCACTCTCAGTCATAAATTCAAATAATCAAACAAACAATTTGAAGACAAATAACGCATTTAGCATGGTGTGGATTTAATTCTACTCAGACATAAGCATGAAATCTAGCTACGCACGACTCTCGTCACGTCATAAGTAACGCCCACAACAAGTAGAACCAAACAATTAAAGTGCCTACGGAGATAATCCCCTCTTAGAAGATTAGGTAAGAGACTTACCTCGCATCCAAGATTACTACTCGGCTCTCAAACCTCACTAGTTGTCTCAATCGACGCCGAGAAACTCAAAACTAGTCAAAGGTCGTACAAACCAATCAATATATGCTAAAAAGTTCATAATTTATCTATCAGAGTAATATTCCAACCCCGCTTGGACAGTCAACAAAAGTCAATACTAGGCCCACCTGCCTAGATTTGGAAATTTTATTACCCATGACATTACGAACTCAAATATATAACTTGTTTCCAATTTAAACCGAACCCTTCCAAAACCAAACCAACCGCCCTGCAAGTCGTAAAATAGGAAAGACACATACAGGAGGTCTTAAATAGAGGAAGGGGGATCTAGAAAGCAAAATGACATGTCGGTTCGTTGTATTCTCCACCTATTAAACAAATGTTCGTCCTCGAACGAGTTTAGAATCATACCTGAAGTTCTGAATAAGAGTGGATATCTTCTCTGCATGTCCTCCTCGGTCTCCCAAGTCGCCTTCTCGACTGGTTGACCCCTTCACTGGACCGTCACCGTTGAAATCTTCTTAGATAGTCTGGATCCTCCTCATAACCCAATCTTTCATCTAGCTGAACCGTGCTTTAATCCAACACGTGGGACCTGTCGGCATGGTACCTCCGGAGCATTAGACATATGGAATACCGGATGAACTCCTGATAGACTAGGAATCAAAGAAAGCTTGTATGCAACCTCTCCAACTCGCTCCAACACCTCAAATGGACCAATGAACCTCAAACTCAGCTTGTCCTTTTTTTCGAACCTCATGATACCCTTCATCGACGAGACCTTCAAAAGAACCTTCTCTCCCACCATAAATTACAAGTCACGCGCTTTCTGATCCACGTAAATCTTCTGGCTGGACTGAGTTGTGCGATGTCGCTCTTGAATCAACTTTACCCTATCCAAGGCACCCCTTACCAAATCAGTGTCATATAACCTAACCTTGACGGACTCAAACCATCCGATAGGGGAACGACATCGACGACCATACAAGGGCTCAAATGGAGCTACCTCAATACTCGACTAATAATTGTTGTTATAAGCAAAATCGGTCAACGCTAAGAATCGATCACGCTGCCCTCCGAAGTCAATCACACATGCTCTGAGCATATCCTCCAGAATCTAAACTGCCTGCTCCGACTGCCCGTCGGTCTGCGGATAAAACGTTGTGTTAAACTTTACCCATGAACCCAAGTCACTCTGTACAACTCTCCAGAAATGCAAAATGAACAGAGTGTCTCTATCTAAAATTATGGAATAGGCACGCCATGCAACCGGATGATCTCTTGAATATAAATTTGGGTCAACCTCTATGAAGTGTATGTAGTCATCACCGAAATAAAGTGTGCCGACTTGGTCAGTCTATCGACAAAGACCCAAACGCCATCAAATTTTCTCAACGTCCGCGACAAACCAACCACAAAATCTATAGTGATGTGCTCCCACTTCTACTCCGGTATAACAATCTGCTAAAGTAAACCACCTGGCTTCTGGTGCTCGTACTTAATATGATGGAAATTCAAACACCTCGCTGCCACATACTCAACTATATCCTTCTTTATCCGCCACCACTAGTAATGTTGCCTCAGGTCACGATACATCTTCGTGGAACCTAGATGAATAGAATAACGCAAATTGTGCACCTCTTTTAGAATCGTCTCCCTCAAGCCATCAATGTTAGGAACATATAAGCGGCCCTAGAGTCGCAGACACCATCATCTCCAATAATAACCTCCTTGGAATCACTTTGCAGCACCGTCTCCTTAAGAACCAGCAAATGCGGATCGTCATACTGAAGAGCCTTTATCAGCTCGAATAAAGAAGACTGAGCAACAACACATGCAAGAAACCGACTGGGCTATGAAAAATCCAACCTCAAAAGTCGGTTGGCTAAGGATTGAATGTCCAACGCCAATGGCCTCTCCTCTGCTTAAATAAATGCCAAACTACCCATATACTCAGCCATTCTACTCAAGGCATTTGCGACCATATTTGCCTTACCCGTGTGATAGAGGATGGTAATATCATAATTCTTCAGTATCTCAAGCCACCTGCGCTGTCATGACCCATTTTCCAAACAAGTCGGGACCGGCACCCAATCACTAAACATGACCGAGCGAACCATCTACGCTTGTCAAATCTATTATAACCTCAAACTTTATGTGCAATAAGGCAATACTATAACAAAATACTTTTAATTAATTTAAATATCTAAAATAAACCAACTCCAAAACTTTATTCCTAGAAAATAATGAAATACTACTAAGTTATTATCAAAAACATCTGAATTTTTAACCCCATGACTATGTCTATGAAGCCTCTACTGATAAACTGACGCACTGTTCAGGACATGAGATTTCTGGCCAGTTCTCTAAGTAAACAAAGAATAGCTACATAAATATGAATTTAAGGAATATCCCACGAACAAAAGTGGAGCTCACCAATAGCACTGGAAGAGATGGAAGTACTAACACGTAGCCTGTTCGCCTGCAAAACAGTTCCTACGTTGTACCGCAGACCAACGTAGGTTCCCAAAAGAGAACGTCAGTACCATCCATTGTACTCAGTGAGTCTCAATGATAGGGGACGAAACTTTAATACAATACACATTACGAGCAAAGTATCTAAATGCATAGAAAAACATAAAGCTTCTAAGAACAATTCTAAAATAATCGTATTTATGAATATTCTAAAAGAAATTCGTTTCTTTTTTAAAAATAAAATACTTCTTTTTATACTTTGGGAGTTCCAACTATCCTCACCTATTTCTGTCTTAGTCACTGTGTGATCGACACGGGTTCGATCCCAACCTGATCGAATAGGCTCAATTCACGAGGTGCCACTCGCTTCATGGTTCTCAGCGCTCATGTATCATACCTTAGCATGGCTAAGTAAATTCTCAGCAATGAGGCCCTCGGCTCGTGTGCTCCCTACTTTGGCACAAGTAGTTTCGGGAAGTCAACGCCTTGGTCAGGACCCTCGGCCTGGACGATGACCCCTTCTTAGCATAAATGATACTCCCAAAAATCTTTTCTTTCTAAAATTTGTTCTTGTGACTTTTCAAGTCTAAATCTTTCAACATACTTATTCTGGAATCCTTAAAATTAAGGTATGACATAAGAATGAAATAAACATTCAAAATTATTCTAAAGATTCTAGCTTCTTCATGAATTTTCAACATGAAAATGGCATATAGATATAACACAGAAATCTGAAAATTTATGCACATATATCAAAATAATCATCTAAATTTAGCTAGAAAATAATTCTATGCTAATAGGTATTTACTCGCCCCAATCAAGTACATATAAATTCTTTTAAGCAATTCATTAAACACCTTGTATGCGTGCTTTGTGAGTTAAACCACTTTAGTAAAGGGTTATATCAACTCACCTCAAAACTTCTCGAGCCAATACGTAGGCCCCAGTCCAATTGACACCAGTCAAACAATCGATTCTACAATAACTAGGGATTTTAATCAATTTTAAAGTTTCACCCGTGAACATGAAATTTATTGTTGATAGAGAGAAAGAAGGGAATTACTATTACTATTACTACTTTAGGATAATTGACAATAGAGAAATTATATACCTGGGTTTATAAATTCGTAACTTGTAAAGAACCCTAGAATTATTATTGCACTGTGTGAGTATTTCGCTGAACACGCTTCTGTTTCTTGGGCAAACAGAATGTTGTGTTCTCTTTTTATTTTCCTAAGGCATAAGCCTTTTTCTGCCAACTACCAAGAGCCCTTTATGGGCTTTAGGTTGCACGTGACCCTTTATTTTTCTTTTTTTTTCTTTTTTTTTTTAACTTAGCTAATAATTAATATTACCCATCTTTAATAATTAATAATATTAAAATTATTAATATTTTCCT
>ML308756.1:0-50329 GCA_005239505.1 Nicotiana paniculata | reverse complement strand
AAAAACTAACTTTCGCCAATTCAAGCCTAATTCTACACCGGACATCAAAACCACATTCCGAACTCACTCCTAAGTCCAAATCACCTAATGAAGCTATCCAATCCATAAAATCTACATTCCGAGGTCGTTTACCAATAAGTCAACTCCCAATTGACTTTTCTAACTATTAAGCCAATTTAAGAGACTAAGTGTCTCATTTCTCTCCAAAAATGGTTCTGAACCCGAGCCAATCAATCTACGTTCATCCTCGAACGTGCCAAGAGTTGTTCTCCAACACCATCAAATTGCCGCGTAATTTCACCATGCACATACCCAGGTGTGCTCCCACGTTACCCTATCCCACATAGGTCCGATAGCACAACACCGTTGAAATTTCGAAATCCAACCTGACCCATAAAACTTAGAACCAAATTTCCACTTCTGAAATGATTTACAAGATCAAAATTCCACAACTATAAGCTGAATACGTCTGAACACGCTAAATCAAGCCATATACGTAACCCCATATGGAATCACATAATATACCGCATGACTCAAACACTCATAGTGATAACTCATAATCACAATAGCTGCTCAAACAACCCAATACCGGTAAATAACCTCTTATCAAGCAAAGCCTCGCTTTAATACTTTCATAAGGTGCCGAAGATGAAAGAAACACATAGAAACTAGCAACCATTCGTCTGATCAGTCAGACATGAAGTTCCCCTTCCCAAATAGGAATTATAGCAGATTTCTAAGCCGACTCCCGATATTTATCCTTTCAACTATGTTGTAGACAATTCTGACAATATTCATTGTAGGTCCAATGACCTCTTCTCATCCAACACGGCCACTCTGATGACATGACACATCGATACAATTCGAAGCCATAACCTGTGCAACTCGTGCACTCAATAGCAACATCCGAATGTGATCAAACTATATAAAAGATACACACGAGAGGACCATCCCGCCATTAAAAATTACCGTCACAACTCCATGCTAAAAGCTTGGCACTTATCGAAAAGTCAAAACACACGAATCTGACACCAAGGATCATACCCCCACATAACTCCGCTACAATGCGTGATCACATCCATGCACTGGCCCACATGAGATACTTCAAGCCACCTGGCTCAAAATCAATAACCATGCGCAATTCGACATCAAGTACTCCAAGTGAATTGCCATAACCACGGGGAAAGCGGACGATACCATGCCACACGAATCAGAAAGTACATAACCAATGCGTCTCAATCCCGCAATACCCAATTACCTATCTTACTCAAATCTAGCTATAAAGCCCAATTAGAACCGCACCATATGTGCCTATAACCAACGATCACAACTCCTTGCAACCCCGAAAGGTAACTCATAGATCCCTCCAGAACTCGAATAAACTCAATGACAGTCAAATGGTACATCCCTCAATAATAGCAATTCGGAGTCAACAATTTTGACCCGGTGCAAAATACACACCCATACTAGCCTATCAATGAACCCTCAATCAACTGTAGTCACCTACAACAGATAGATAACTCCCCGAAAGTTCATAATGTCTGAATCATGGCATTTTCTAACATCTGACTAGGTTGCTCGCATCCTCACAGTCCACCTCCACAAATTAATCTGTTTATGAGAATTCTCAGTCTCGACATCCATGAAGCGTGCAATTTACCATATCTGATCCCAACTCCACCGCTCGAATATATAACACACATCTAATACTCAATCATTCCACGACGGATACCCCTACAATTCTTCTGTGCCACCAAGAAAACTTGAATATCAGCAGTCGATCCAACAAGAGAGCACCGCAATGCCAATGAAGCACCCTTAACTCAAACACATTGACCTTCTGAAATTTATACCCTCATCAAGCCACCTAATAGTGATATCACCTACCTAGTCATCTGAAACTGCCAATGCTGCCTAAGCATTTTTTACCTTCCTTCCAGAATTGAACTCTGACCTCACATATGCAAATCTCAACTCTACACAACATATCGCGTACACCATTCCATCCTATGATAAATATGGGAACTTCATGATCCCTTCCGAGCCACAAGAAACTACGCACCCAACTAGCCAAGAACTTTCCATTTGATCCCATTTAGAAGCAAAATCACTATACATCACCTGCACCTCACGCCAGAAGAAGATATGCATCTCTAATCGTGGTAGAAACTATCAGGAACTATCCGACCATTTGTACAACACCAAACCGTCAGGACCGAACCCTTCCAACTCAACAAAGCTACGCAGATCACCAAACCCCAGGAGCATTGCTAAGAAACACCTGTAAAAACTCATCGCCTCATAAACACCCAAAGGACTAATCATACTCCTTACCATGCTGATCCGACCTACTACCAAGTTGTCCTAGTAATCCAAGTTCCTTCTGAATCACCTTCGAATAGATACCTATCCTTGCCATAATACCGCCATTCTCAACCTAGACTCACCACATGAGACCCAAGCATAGGACCGTACCGTTTAAGGCTCGTAAGCCGCTGAATACTCTCTCAAATATCCCCAAAAGTGACACATTCAAAGTACTTACTCTGAAGAGACTTCCTGCGAATTTGAAACCATCACCTTCACTTTCCTAATACTAATAGATAGAATCCATGATAATGAAAAGACACCACAAGCTTTGACACCCTCCACATAATCTCCGTTCTAGCCCAATTCACACCGTGAAGATCCTCAATTTCTACATATAACCTTGAACCATCAGAACCCTTCTCGAGAGTCACCCATTAGAAATACTTCACACACTGGAAGCAACAAGCAAACTCATACACTGAATCCACTACACCTTTTTCAATTACAACTCAATCATTCAATAAAATCCATTCACCCATAGAGTACATTACAACCTGTATCAAAAATTCCCATCACTCGAGTCATTCCCAGACTCCACCTCTGCAGGTCATAACTGATCCACCAATATACCTCGAACTGGAACCAATACAAAACATAATCGTGCAATCAACTTATCTTTAACAGCCTTCCCCACTTGGATCAAATCCAACGATCAAGGCAAAAAATAACTCACAATGCCCATACACTATCACTGTCACCATACTGCGGTGAGATTTAACTAAATCATAAGCTCATATAACACAAACCATCTGATACTCCATATCGTATGCAAATCTCGAATTTACCATTGCAATAGTCATGTCAACTTCCATAAGCGATCTAAACTCGATAACATATATCAATTTTTGATAAAAGAGGAGTTTCCACAGAATCACCTAAGGATCACACAACCTTAGGGCACCCCGCGGAAGATAGCGCCGCCTGCCTAGCCTCAAAGTGATCTCTCTCTATACCCTTCCAAAAGTCATGGCTATCATGCAATCACTATACCCTCCTATATTAAAACACAACCAATGCCTATCCTCGAGGTGACAAGATACGCAGTATAAGAACTTGAAGCTGATGGCAGAACTAACACTTGAGTTGTGGTCAAAAAAATCTTGAGCTTCTGGAAGCTCTACCCACACTCGTCCGGCCACATGGATACCCTGACTGGACACCACGTGTCCGAAGAATGCTACTGATCTGAGCCAAAACTTCACACTTGAAGAACTTTGCATGGACCTTCTCCTCCCTGAATCCTTATAACGCCATCCTCAAAAATTGAGTATGCTACCCCTGTCTACGCGTATATGCCGGGATGCCATCAATGAATAAAATAACAAAGGAGTGCTAATACGGCTGGAATACACCGTTAATCAAATATATGAACGCTACTGGGGCAATGATCAGCCCAAAAGACATTACCAAAAACTCAAAACACAACAGGAAAATACACTGCACTCCACAACTAAGCTACATGAGGGGTCTTCCAATACACAAACAACTCGAAGCCATGCCAACTCGAGACAGAAATCAAACATCCAATAGTTCTTTCCACATATCCAGCCCATCCCTTTTTGTCACAACCAAGCGATATGAACACATCTCACCCTCAAACATACTCACCACATAGTCATCCAGTCACAAAACCCTACTGATAAGGACACAAACGGACATATAAGTCCCCAAACACATGTGCTCACAAAATGAAATCTCAGCGCTCAAGCCACAGACAGAATCCGTCCTCAAGTCCTCCAGACTGGCCCATTATCAACATGCTAAAATCACATCTCAGCCATGGAAGTCACAAGTCGTTGATGCACAGCTGATCCCAAGCGCTCACGTGCGCGCTCGAATACATGGAAGGAATTCAAGAGTTACGCTTATGGCTGGATAAAATGGATACCCACGACAAGAATTCAAGAATGTGATATTTTCCTAAGGGTTCTGTAGCCTCTCGAAGATAAGTACAGACGTCTCTGTACCGATCTGCAAGACTCTACTAAACCTGCTCATGATCGGTGAGTCCTATGTAACCTAGCGCTCTAATACCAACTTGTCACGACCCCAATCTAAACCAGTCGTGATGGCGTCTTTCGTGAAACTAGGATAGCCAAAACCATACTCAAATCGTAATAATATTCCATTTATATCATTTCTAAACTGATAACCCATAAAGATTTCTTTTAAACATTTTTAAAACAGATAAAGCTACACCGAATATCAAATACAATCCCGAGATTCCGAAGTCACTGGTCATGAGCATCTACAGAAAATATACAACTCTGAAAAGTAAACTCTATAATAGTAAGCAGGAGAGAGCAGGAGTGCGGACGCGTGCAGCTACCTCGCAAGATCTCCGAGAAGTCTCTGGAACAGATACACAACTCACTCTACCCTTACACCTGGATCTGCACACAAGGTGCAGGGAGTAATGTGAGTACGCCAACTCACTAGTAATGAAAATAAATCAGGTCTGAGCAGTAAGAAACACATAAAATCAAATCATCATTTCACAATAAGCACAACCTTTCTTTCCAACAGTGTATACGTTAAACCATCACGCTTAAAAGCCGATTTCAGTCAAAATCATTTGGAAATATACTAGCAAATAGTTTCAACATAACTTTCAAGAATTTTAGTGTAAAAATGATTTTAAAAGTCATAAAAAAGCCCCTCGGGCGAAGAGTTCAGAGTGAAAGTGGTAAAATCATAAGTAGCCCCACGGGCAAAACATGTATCAGAAACTGCCCCTCGGGCGTAACATCACTCAGAATCAGCCCCTCGGGCATACCTCACATTCACTCATAATCACCCCCTCGGGCAACCTCACAGTCACTCATACCTCACAATCACTCATCACTCGGCACACAGCACTCGGCACTCACACTCAGTAGGTACATGCGCTCACTGGGGGTGTGTACAGACTCCGGAGGGGCTCCAACAGCCCAAGCGCTATTTTGCTGAAGCGTTCAACCCAACCCAATAGCGATGCAGCGTGCAGCCTGATCCATATATCTTGTTGCGACGTGCAGCCCGATCCAACATATCTCGATGCGGCGTGCAGCCCGATCCATATATCTATACATTGCTGCGGCGTGCAGTCCGATCTATATATATACTCCTCACAACATAGGCTCTCGGCCTCACTCAATCAGAACCCTCTCACAAGCCACTCGGGCTATCAGTATAACGGGGTACTCAACCCAAAACAGTATTTATATCACAAAACAGTGTAAACAAGTCTGAGTTTCGAAAACAGTTTAACATGAATGGGTGTAAAAAATAATCAATACACTGAGGAAAAATCAGAAAATAGCCCCCAAGGGGTCTAACAGGTCGGCACAAGGCCCCAAACATGGCTTATAGCCCAGATAAATAAAAAGTCTAAAAATATGATTTATTATGTGATTTAAAAGAAATTACGCAAGTCAATAGTTGACTCGGGAAGAACCAAGTTCAAATCCCCCATCAGTGCACGCCACACACTCGTCGTCCAACATGTGCGTCACTCCAAAGCAGTGAGAAGATGCTAAGTCTGGGGTTTCGTACCCTCAGGACAAGATTTTCAGTCATTACTTACCTCAAACCGGCCAAAATACTAATCAGCGATGCTTTTGCCTCTCGAATCGGCTCTCAGATGCTCCAAGTCTATCAAAATCAGATTAATATCATCAAAATATGCTAGGGATACGAAATCCATTCAAAAATTATCAAAATTAGGCACAATTCCCGAAATTGGCCAAACCCGACCCCCGGGCCCACGTCTCGAAATTCTATATAAATCACAAAATCGGAATCCTCATCCCCTCACGAGCCTACCCATATCAAATTTACCAAAATCCAACCTCAATTGCCCATTCAAATCATAAAAACAAATTCCCAAATTTTCCTCCTATATTTCCCCAATTTCCACTTTAAATTTCTCAATTTACATGATAAAAATCAAGGCTAAATCATATATTAACTAAAAAGTGATTGAAGAACACTTACCACAAGAATCCTACTGAAAATCTCNAGAACATTCCAACACCCCCCCCCCCCAAATTTAATTCTACGCTAATGCGGCTTCCAGCCCGCGAACGCGATGCACAGCCTCCCCCAGACCTACGCGAATGCATGGACCCAGTCGCGAACGCATAGGCCAATGGGCGTGGGGTCCTCAGACGACTCACACTCTACGCGAACACACCAACTCCCCCGCGTTCGCAATGACCACTCTTCTCACCACTTTGGGTTCGCACCCCTATGTCCACGAACGCATAGAACAACTGGCCCCCCTTCCACCAAACACTATGAACGTGAACCACCCTCCGCGAATGCATAGAGTAAAATTTTGCAGCAAAAACACCACCAAAACAGCCAAGTTTGACATCCAAAAATCAATCTGTTAACCACCCGAAATTCAACCGAGTCCCTCGGGACCTCAACCAAACATAACAACATGTCTCATAACCTCATTCAAAATTAGTCAAGCCTTCGAAACACCAAAAACAACGCAAAAACACCAAAATCACATCAAATTCAAGCCTATGAACTTTGGAACTTCTAAATTTCACCAAGGATGCCGAAACCATCCAAAACACATCCGATTGACCTGAAAATTTTCACATATCCAAAATGACATTACAAACCTGCTCCAACTTTCGGAATTCCGTTCCGACCCCTATAGCCTATTTTTCATTGCTGATCGGAAATCGCCAAAAACTAACTTTCGCCAATTCAAGCCTAATTCTACACCGGGCATCAAAACCACATTTCGAACACACTCCTAAGTCCCAAATCACCTAACGAATCTATCCGAGCCATAAAATCTATATTCCGAGGTCGTTTACCAATAAGTCAACTCCCAGTTGACTTTTCCAACTATTAAGCCAATTTAAGAGACTAAGTGTCTCATTTCTCTCCAAAAATCGCTTCGAACCCGAGCCAACCAATCTAACACAACATAATGAAGCTAAACCATATATAATGAAGCAGAAACGGGGGAAACGGGGCTATTACTCTCGGAACGACCGGTCGGGTCGTTACATGAACCAACTTGGAACAAATTGACGCATTCTTCCTCCTATTTGAGTTTTAGGAAATTGATGCTTGAAAGGTTGGTAAGGACCTTGTTGAATGTAATGTTTCCTTACTTCATCTCGTATCGAGGGTGATAGTCCACGATAGGTATTCTTTCTCCCAGATCGCCTTTAAGTGACCCCAAATCGAGTTCATTTATAAGATGGGAAACATTGGCATTCGCTTGGCTCAAGGGTTGACAACTAGGGCTTGGTTGAGAATGGTCCAACCTCGTGATAAATTTATCTATCTGAATTCAATTCTATAAAATAAAAGCTCATTTTAGTGAGAAAGCTTTCTATGTAGCTATGGAATATAGAATAATTTCTACTACTTCATACCATCAATAAGCTTAGCCAATGAAAATTATTCAACTATCCCTAATACTTTTTATTTTTAAAATAGAGTTAATTTTGAATTTTTCTTAGTAAAAAATATTGGGGATGTTAATTTTAAATTTTTCTTAGTAAAAAATATTGGGGATGTTCTTTCTCTTTTAGCCACGAAATTAATTTCTACAATGAAACCATTTAAGCGGCATAAGATTTCAACAAAACCAAAGAAATGCATAACAAATAAATCAAAAGTGATAATAAAGTTTTGCAATAACATTAAAATCCAATTAAATACAAAAAAAGCAGAGAAAAACATATATTTAATTGAGAAAGAAATAGCCATATCCCACATAGGGTTAAAAAATAAACAAGAGGAAGTGAGGAAGCATTACAATAGTGGTTGTATCTTGTAGAATAGTGGCCAGTGAACAAGAATGCTTTGAAGCAGCAAAAGAGAAGAACTGAAGAGATGAGACCTGAGCGTGAGAGCCAACGGACTGGACGATGGTTGGGTACTTAGGAATTGGAACTCTTTTGCTGGAGATGGTGTTGGGGACTTGGGAATTGGGATACTTTTTGCTAGAGATTTGTTTTGGGAAAGGGGAAAGTACGAAGGGCTTTTAACTTTCTAGGGTAAAGCTTTTTATTATTGTTTTATCTCATTAGTTAAAAGTCAAACATTTAAAATAGAAAGTGTGTTGTGTCAGTGTACTAATTGTAACTGAATGAAGCCAAAAAATTAATTGTTTACAGTAGGATTTGAACTCACAACCAACAGAAGAAAAAGATGGACCTTTGCCACGGGTACCTTGGCCACTTTTATTTTGTAGGTGGCACTTTGAATATATATACGATTTATTTTATATATATATATATATATATATATATAGTTTTCGTCGAAACTTGTGAGTGACGTACCCCGAACCATGTACATAGATCTGCCCCTTCCTGTAGATAATAGCTACACAAAGATAATAATTAGAATAACAAATGTAATTATACAATTCCTCCACGATTCATGTACTTGAAAGTGTTGTTAAAATATCTTTGTGATTCTATCAACACCTTCTAACAAGGTTAAAAGTGAGACATTCGATTCGACCATATCCAAGTCAAAATCATTATCCTTATAAAAAAAGTTCAAGATAAGTTGAAAATATGAAACAATTATTTAATAAAAGGAATACTATATGAAAAATAATGGTAACAGAAAACTAACTTGAAAATTGAGTTCCGGTAAAGAAGAGATTACTTGATGGGGAGTGTATGCTTGGGGAAGTGCACGGTTAGCCACTAATAACATATGTATTTACTTTTAAGTTACTGTTTAAAATGTCTTTAGTCTTTAGCCATTGCTTTAATAAATTTTAACTGCCCGGAAGAAAATACCCTTATGTTTATGTCCTTAACTTTTGAACTTAACTTCAGGACTACATGTCCTTAAATTTTAAACTTGGAACTCTAAGTTCAGGACTTCGGGACTACATGTCCTTAACTTTTGAACATAACTTCAGGACTTCAGGACTACATGTCCTTAACTTTTGAACTTAACTTCAGGACTTCAGGACTTCAGGAATACATGTCCTTATCTTTTGAACTTGGAACTCAAACTTCAGGACCAAGCGTCCTTAACTTTTGAACTTGTAAGTCAAAGTTAAGGACTTATTGTCCTTAACTTCTAATCTTGTAATTGTAAGTTAAGGATTACATGTCCTTAACTTTTGAACTTGGAACTCAAACTTCAGGACCAAGCGTCCTTAACTTTTGAACTTGTAAGTCAAAGTTAAGGACTTATTGTCCTTAACTTCTAATCTTGTAATTGTAAGTTAAGGATTACATGTCCTTAACTTTTGAACTTGTTAGTCTAAGTTCAGGACCAAGTATCCTTAACTTTTGAACTTGTAAGTCTAAGTTCAGGACCAAGTGTCCTTAACTTTTGAACTTGGAACTCAAACTTCAGGACCAAACGTCCTTAATTTTTGAACTTGTAAGTTAAAGTTAAGGACCTTTGTTCTTAACTTTTGATCTTGTAACTGTAAGTTAAGGAATGTCTATCCTTAACTTTTGAACTTGTTAGTCTAAGTTCAGGACCAAGTGTTCTTAACTTTTGAATTTGGAACTCAAACTTCAGGACCAAGTGTCCTTAACTTTTGAACTTGGAACTCAAACTTCAGGACTTAGCGTCCTTAACTTTTGAACTTGTAAGTCAAAGTTAAAGACCTATTGTCCTTAACTTTTGATCTTGTAACTGTAAGTTAAGGACTGCTTGTCCTTAACTTTTGAACATGTTAGTCTAAGTTAAGGATAAGTTTAGAACCAAGTGTCCTTAACTTTTGAACTTGTAAGTCTAAGTTCAGGACCAAGTGTCCTTAACTCTTGAACTTGGAATTCAAAGTTAAGGACCAAGTGTCCTTAACTTTTGAACTTGTAAGTCAAAGTTCAGAACCAAGTGTCCTTAAATTTTGAACTTGGAACTCAAAGTTAATGACCAAGTGTCCTTAACTTTTGAACTTAAAACTTGAAGTTCAGGACCAAGTGTCCTTAACTTTTTAACTTGTAAATCAAAGTTAAGGACATTTAACTTTTGAACTTGGAATTCAAAGTTAAGGACCTATTATCCGTAACTTTTAATTAGTAACAAAATTAGCACGTTAATCTTTGAACAATCATAGTGCTTATTCAAGAGTTTCTCAAAGTACCTACCAAAACCATGACTCTTTTATGTCTTCTGTTATGCATTTTATGTAACCCAATAACATATTTCTGTTACATTAACCCAAGCACCCGACTTTATAATTTGGAACCCAAATAGAAATTTAACATTTTTCTCCTAGTTTAGAGCCTTTGTCTGTGTCATATTATTTATATTAGTTGATGTTGTTGATGATACAACGAAAGAATAGTAGCTACTAGAAAATTAAAATAATGATTTTAGAGCTTCTTTCTCCCAAATTGTTTTGACATAATGGGACGCTTCAGGCTGCGTCAATTACAGCGTAAGTATGTATGATGTTTGGGAAGAAAAGCAATGGAAGAAAAGGTAAAAATGTCTTCTCATATTAATTTTAATAAAGTAGTAGCTATTTTACTCAACATTAGAATTATTGGATAAAAAATAAACACCACCTTAAATAGTGGCTGCCCCACGTTATTTCTACTGTATGCTTTGTGCTCAAATAATTTTTTAATTGGTGGTGCAACCTCTTTTTGAGGTTTCTCTGTAACAAACCAACTAATTAGATTGCTCAAAAATAAAATTAGAATAAAGAGTTGCATAATACTTACAGATTTTTCCATGAGTAGTTGGTTGAGTAGCTTTTCTTTTTTTGGATTTCGCCAAACTGTTAGGAAAATGTTATTTGCGGACACCTGGTGCTCAATACCTTCTCTTCTACGTTTTGCTTATCAGTTTTTGTTGGAATATGATATTAGTACTATTCAACTTCCCTAGATAGTTATTTATAAACAATTTCGAAATATCTTTTATAATTTTCTGGCATTCCACATTACATTTGCTAAGATAAGCAACATTATAATAACTCTGCATCACATTGTTAGTGTGAACAATCTCATGTTCTGAACTTCACATTGTTAGTGTGAACAATCTCATGTTCTGAACTTCCATAGATAGAACTACTCTTACTTGGCAATATTTTATTTTCTTTGTCACATCCTTGGTCCATCTCTTCGAAATGTATTTCTCATAAATTTGAGACACTATTTTTGAAGTATATATCATCAAACAGCGTGCACATAGATTATCCACAGATTCAAACTTCTTGCAAGTGCTTGTCATCCGTAAAGTTGCAAAAATTCAACTCAACAAATCACTTTGCATGAATTATGCATCTTTACTTCATATTTGGACATTTTACTATCACCATATTTGTGTGCCTCAATAAAATATGTCTCAGCTCCTTTTTGAAACTCTTTTTCCAAATATATTGTAAATCTTGTATGTGTAGATTGCAGAAAGTAGAGTTAAAATTCGACTATCTTTAACAACAGGTGGAAGCTTACCTTATTTGCAGTTGAAGTCTTCATGTTCTTCATTCAACTACCACTTATTTACTATCATTATTAACCACATGTTTATAGACCACATGTTTTGAATATTATAAAGATTATTTAACCATTCATGTTATGCTATATTATATATTATAAATCTCATCTCCCACATTTCCACAAATTTAGTAACAGAATCACGTTCAGACATATACTTGCTAAAAAAATTAGAAAAATCTTTATCATTTTTGAGTGAGCCCAAATGAGATGAGGCACTCTGAATGTGTGCCATTGACACAATTTTATGTCTAGTGTCATACATCACTTCTCTAATGACAATTGTCGTTCCTCGAGCTTAATCAATTATAGCCAATTAAATTCATTAACAAACACTTTAAGCATCCCAGCATCCACCATAGGTTTCATGAATTGATGTATATAATTAAAAGAATCTTTCTTTGGATAGGCCAAAATATTGGCCTCACTGGCTTCTTTTACCAAGTAAGAATAGGTTGTTGTTGTCTTAACAAAGTTACCCATAATCCCAATTACTAGCCCTTCGACTTTAGTTATTGAACGTGTCGATCTGTCACGACCCAAATTCCCTTCGTTGGGTGTCGTGATGACACCTAGTCTTAGGAATTAGGTACGCCTAACATTAACGAAAATAACAACAATATTTAACCAACATCTGACAGTTTCAAAATAGAAATTTCTTTGAAAATTTACAAATCCTAAAACCGGTAGTACAAGTCATAAGCTCTATTGAGTTACTAGGAGGTCTGCAAATACAACTGTTTCGAAATAAGGACAAACGGTATAAACACAACATCAGAAGGTGACTCCGAAGCCTACGGACGTGGCAACAGGTTTACCCTGAGTCTCCACAGCAAAATCCGTCAACTAGCTAACTATCGACTAACTCTGAAATACCTGGATCTGCACAAAAATGTGCAGAAACGTAGTATGAGTACATCACAGCGGTATCCAGTAAGTATAAAAACTAACCTCGATGGAGTAGTGACGAGGAACAGTCAAGACACCTACTAGACTAAATAACCTGAGTGAGTATAAGTGAAGAACTAACAGAGTACAATATCTCTATAAAGTTACGCATAATGACAACGATAATATGGTACTCGCAATAATAAATAGAAACAACAATTAGCAGCGGAACACAACAAGTAATAACACAGTAGAGTAAGCTGAACACAGTCTAAATCCGGTGAACATAATTAAAAGAAGGGTAGGTACCAACTAAATGAAAATAACCACTTTCACATCAGGTTTTATCCAATAATCTCCGCGAGGCACCGAACCTCAAAATGTTCATAATTCACGGGTCCCAATTCGTGAACCCTAACCACTTGGCATCTTGTGCCTTCATTACTACTAATAAATTCACGGACGACGCACATACCTATAGAACCCTTCTCACGTAGAGAAAAATAGACGAGGGTGTATGGAAATGATCAATAACATCAGGATCCATTTTCTTGAATCGTTATGAGCGATTAACTACGTGTATGCTTGTGCCAGTGTTCCATCACAGTTCATGCCAACTAATAAGAATAGAAACAATGAATGGAACATAAGAAACGGTCACCACGAAATGAACACGGTATAACTCACACAGGGTAGGCACACAACAACACAAATAACAACGATAACAATGCCCCTAGGCCATCATAAGTCATCACAATCAATTTTTGACATATCCCACCTTGTCTCGCCACGTGCGCAACACTAAAGTAAATGCCCGCCTTGTCTCGCCACACGTGCATAATAATGTTACCTCCTTATCTCACCACATGCGCAACCCACATATATAGCCCGCCTTGTCACGCTGCATGTGCAAATATCAATAGCAACAATAGCACGATAGAAACCTTGTGCAATATAATAATATCCGCACGACAGAAACCTCGTGCATCACAACATGTACAATAGCAACAATGACAATAACACAAGAGTACGACAAATAAATCAACTCAAAAATTCCAGAACTCAAAAAAATGGAAGAAACAAACTCACAAGGAAAGATACAACATAAAATAACGATATCACCTTGTAATAGCTCAACAAGGAAGAGATACTGTGTAGCAATGACCTCCACATAATTACAATTCAACAACAAGGGAGATATCACGAGTCGATAATTTCAAATAAGGATAAGGCAACTATAATAAAAGATAACTAATTTCATTTAGGATTTAGCACTCACGAAAGAGCACAACAATTACAATTAAGGATAAGCAACGGAAAGGATAATCATGGCCTCAATTAAGGATAAATAATTACAGAAGAGACAATAATAATTTCAAATAAAGATAAGCAATTAGGAAAGGATGGCATGGAAATCAAAGAGACAACAACTTTAGTTAAGGAACAAAAGAGTCAAATAGGCAATAAGAGTGGAACATGAAGCAATTAATTCCAATAAAGACACGTAGAGGTGAAACTAGTAAATGAGGAACTTAACATAATAAAACAACTTCATATCTAATGAACATAAGAACCTAAGAGCCCTAAAAGGTAAAAAAAATTCACAAATAAGCACACGCACGTACTCGTCACCTAGCGTACACGGACTTTACATGATACAATTAGCATAAAAGACTCAAATGCTAAGGGGTAGTTCCTCCACACAAGGTCAGGCAAGATACTTACCCCAAAGAAGCTAGACCGCTAAAATAAACTTTTCGAGTCAAATAACCTTCGTACGGCTCAAATCTAGCCAAAATTACTTCAACACATAAATAAAACTCATAAGAAACTATTCCGGATAATAAAGCTCCAATCTTTATCAAAAACTAAAAATCAATCCAAAGTCTACCTCCGGGCCCGCACCTTGGAACCTGACAAAATTCACAAAATCCAAACACGCATTCAATTACGAGTCCAACCATACTAATTTTATCCAATTCCGACTCAGAATCGATGTTCAAAACAAAGTTATTCTCTTTAGAAAATTGTGTAGAAACGCCCAATTCTCCAATCAAAATATGGATTAATTAAAAAATGAACTTATTTAATCATATTAAAATACAAAAATTATATTGAGATACTGACCCTCATGAAAATACGAGAATAACGCCGCAAAAATCACCTCAATCGGAGCTTTAGAACTCAAGATATGCTCAAAATACCAAAATAACGCGATATGATTTTTATATACTCAGGGATTTTCACTTTTGCGACAAAAAATTTGCACCTGCGAATTTCCAGCTGTAATTTCCGCTTTTGTGGACCAATCACCTATGGGGTCACAGATGAGGACCCAACTTTGCATCTGCGAAGCACCAGCACCAGTTCTCTTCTCCAACATTAAAATGAGCATAACTTGCTCGTATGATGTCTAAATTCGACGATTCTTTTTGCTATGACTCCATAATTATGATACGGATATAATGATGCAATCAAAATAGAAATTGGATCATATTTTCTTAATGTGGTACTATTTATGCTTGAAGAAACAAAGTCGAAACATCAAAAACGAACGCAACACAACTCAAACATATTCAAAACTCACTCGAGCCCCTCGGGACCACGTCCGAACATACCAATAAGTCCCAAAACATAACGTGGGCATGATCGAGGCCTCAAATCATATCAAACAACATCAAAACTACGAATCACACCTCAAATCGAACTTACTGAACTTATGAACTTTCAACTTCTACAACTCGCGCCGAAACATATCAAATCAACACGGAATGACGTCAAATTGTGCAAGCAAGTCTCAAATGACATAACAGAGCTAATCCAGTTCTCTAAATTGCATTCCGAGCCCCATATCAACAACTTCAACTCCCGGTCAAACCCCTTAACCTTCCAAAACTTCAACATTCTAATTTGTGCCAAAATTCTTCAAATTATCATACGGACTTCTAAATCCAAATATGGACGCATACCTAAGTCCAAAATCACCGTACGAGGCTTTAAATCGTCAAAATCTCATTCCGAAGTCGTTTACACAAAAGTCAAATTCCGGTTAAGTCTTATCGCTTAAGCTTCCAAAACTAGAATCCTTCTTCCAAATTGACTTTGAAACATCCGGTAACTGAACTCGACCACCCATGAAAGTCGTAATACATAATATGAAGCTATTAACAATCTCATGCCACCAAACGGGACTTTAATTGTTACACCCTATATTTTCGTACGTAAAAGTGCGTCGTAAGCAAACTAATATAGGACCAAAAATGAGATAATATTTGAAAGTATATAAAGTAAGTTAATCATGTTACCTCAAAGGTTACAAATATTGAAGACCATGAACAACAAGTACAAAGAGGGTTGGAAGGTTCAGAAGCTAAAGGAATTGAAGAAAACAATGTTTCGGCAAAAGTGGACAAGTTGGGAGTGTTATAGCATGTACTTTTGGGGTGAGACTAGGGTACTTAACATGATAAGGAAGTTATGTTATGAGTTATGTTATTCTATTTTAGTCGTATATTATGTTTTGAAGTCAAGCGAGCTGTGAAACAAAAGTCAATGAAAGTCATCACAAGTTATGTTCATAAGTTTTACTGAAAATTTGGGTCAAATGTAACTGCGATTTTCTCCCAATATACTTAGAGTTATGGGATGTTCCACCCATCAAATTGAAGATCTATGAGTCTATTTTCTAAAACATTAAACCGTTTGTTAATAAGATATAGGAGTAGAGAAATATATTCGTTTTTGCGAGACTGCCAAGCTGCTAGGTGACAAGTAGGTGTGTCGCCTACTTGCTTAAATGAGAGTCCAAAAAGAGGCTATTTAGGGTCGGCCAAAGATAAAATTAAATATCTTATCTCCTGAATTATAACACTCACAAAATATAACAATTAACCAGATCTAAACCCCTGCAAACATCCTCCAAAAAATTTCCCACAAACCCTATTTGATTTTCTCTCCTTTTCAAGTTCTAATTGGAGGTAAAACCTAGAGATTGAAGAACCAAGATAGGAGCTGAGTTATCCAACAAATAAGGTAAGTTTACTGCTCTCTTTCATCCATTTTTTCTGCTGTAAATTCATGGTAAGTCGTTTTATATTTGTAAGAACTCACGGGACGGTGATTGGAAGCTTTGAGTTCGAGTTATTCACTTGCGGCGGACTGTTTTGTGTCGCTATTGGGCTGCGTGTTTTACTACTGTTTTTTGGAGTTTTGGAGGAGGAATGATGTGTAGAAACACTACATAAATTCAGGGTGTTGGGATGGTCGTTTGTCATAATATTTCTGGGTTGTTTGACACTACTACGGTGGTCGTTTATGTATGAAGAGATTGGGGTATGTTGGGCTATTTTGTAGTGTATATAAGGTTGAAAAATAATGTATATATGTTGTTATTGTTGTGTTCTTGTGTTGTTGATGTTATCTTGAATTTGGAGGAAGTAAGGATTATAGGGGAGATGCTGCCAATTTTAATACAAAATAAGCTTGTCGGTCGTTGTGCGATAGTTGTACCTTTCGTAACTTAATGATAGTATTATTATCGTTATTGTAGATTAAGGTGTGAAGAGGCGAGTTCAACTTGGTGATTGAAAAAATTGTGATAAGGTGTGTTAAGGCTAATCCCTTCCTTCATTTTAGCATGATCTCGTAACTACATATGTTTGATAATGAGGCAGAAAGAGAAGTCCATACTCCCAAATTGATATACATTATCCTAGTCTCATAAGTTACACTATTCTCCCTTATAGGGACTTTTTATTCAATTGAGTATTGTCTTCTTCCAATCAAGAAAGAAGAGGATCTCTCTCTCTCTCTCTCTCTCTCTCTCTATATATATATATATATATATATATATATATATATATATATACAGTATTACAGTATTTTCACCACCATCGAGCTATAATCAGTGGGCAGGCCCCTATTGGGAAACCTCAGATCAGATGGTAAGTTATATACCGATCCTACTGTGGTCGAGCGCCTATGAGCAGCCCAGAATGGCCGAGATACAGAGCCTAGTATGGCCGAACGCCTATGAGCGAGCCTACTACGGCAGAGCAGTTACACGTTTCGAGCCATATAGGGATGGATATTTATTTTACTTACTATATTGAGAGAGTTGAATCAGTATCAGCAGGTAAGTATATCTCCAGATCATCTTTGACTCCCAGTACTTTCAGTTATTATATTATTAGTTCTGTTTCAGCTTTCAGTTATTTTATTGCCTTACATACTCGGTACATTATTTCGTACTGATGTCCCTTTTTTGGGGATATTTCATGCGTGCAGGTTCAGACAGACAGACGGGTAGACCTCCTTAGTAGGTGTAGCCGGAGTTCAGCTTGATCGGTAAGCTCCACGTCCTTCGGAGTTGTTGGGTCTAGTGTTTTGTGTACATCTTGTGTATATGTGTATATATGTTATGGGTAGGTCGGGGCCCTGTTCTGATCATAGTACATCCATCAGTAGAGGCTTGTAGATATATCTTGTCAGTTAGTGCAGTATGTTGAGCTTGTAGGCCTTGTATGTATATTTTGTTGGTTTGTTAGTTGTAGTAGTTATGACGGTCCAGCTTTATATCGATGTTTAGTCAGCGCTAGTTTCCGTTCAGTTTTATATTTTGCTTCGCAAATTACCTTGCAATGTGGCCTCATGGCCAAATTATGACATTATATGTTTAGAGTCCTTTAGTCGCAAGTTGGTACGCTAGGTTAGGTGAGGCACCGGATGCCGGTCTCGCCCCCAGGTTCGGGGCGTGACATTAATTCTCAAAATGACCGGCCGGATCGTTACACGATCTTAGCAAATATTTTATTTTCGGTGAATCCATTTCATGATTATGCTCTTTAATAAATATATCCATTGTGAAAGGACCATTAGAAATTGACACTTATAGATTATCGTTGTAGAACACTTAGATCGTGTGTCTATGTGATTGCAAGATGCCTTATTGGATTTTCTTTGCCTTTTATCTTTCTCCCATATTTTTACTCGGGCAACCATAGCATCTTGAAAAATGGTATTATTCATTTCCCTTACACTAAAATATTTGGAGTGTGCATATTCAAAATATAAGTTAATAGCTTATTCCTCATTCTTAACAATTTGATTTTTTATGATCTCTTCTAATAAAATTATGACATTTTCTGAAACATTTTCTTCTATGGTTTTCGCATGATCTTCTTCAATTTTTTATATCTTCAAGCAATACTTCTTTGTGACTCTCAACATTTTTGTCTTCTCAAAAGTTGACATGTTTATAAAGAATAGCAGAAGAGAAATATTATTGGAGACCTTCTGCTAGCCCAAGATTGTTAATTAAGATTGGAGAATTCAACTAAAGAGGATGAAGTTTGAAAAGAGAAGAGAGTTTTTAGATAGGAGAATTTGTTTAGAAAAAAAAGGCTTTCTTGATTTTTGGCTTAGTTACAAATGCCTAAGACTACTCTTATTTATACTTGTCTAGGTATGATTCTTGATACACAAATAATCTAGACAATTCTATCATCTCCTAATCTTCCTTAAATATCCAAGACTCTAGAATAACCAGATATTTCTTAAGCACAACAAATATCAAAGATATTGCTCCATAACTTTATAGAAACTTCTTCTATCTATAATTTTTACTCTTCCAAAAAATCAACTTTGTTTTTTCATAATTTTTACTCTTCAAAAAAATTAACTTTATTTTTTCACACTCCCCATTAAAGTGATTTCTTGGAAGCTATCCCAAGCTTGTCGCGGAAGAACTCAACTGATGCTTTAGAACGTGTCTTGTGAGGATCTCAGCACTATTTTTCTGGCTCCTCTTTGTTCCCCAAAGACTGAACGTTCTTCATCTGGTTCTGCAAAGAAACATGAGTATGTGCTAACAAAGTTTTCATCTCTGAAACGAGTTGGCTTGACAATAGTTCTTTTTGGTCTTCCTGAAAAACTTGAATCATCTCCTTGCTAAGTTTCATGTCGTCGAGTTCTTGGGCTCCCCCTTTCTCTTAGCTCCTCGACAACTACATTATCTAAAGAAGTACCTATGATGGGCAGATTTGATGCTTCAAGGTTCGAGGGTTTAGAACTTGCCCTTTTTGTGCAACTCCATAATACAAGGAGACTTCATCGAATATGACATCCCTTGAAACAACGAAGAGAGGATTTTTAGGATCCATACACTTCCAGCCCTTCTTCCTTTCACCATATCCGACAAAGATGTATTTTCTTGCTTTGACATCCAACTTGTTTCGTTGAGAATCCGCGATGTGAACATAACAAATAGAGCCAAAAATTGTAAAGCGTTTAACGCTAGGCTTTTCTCCATACATTAATTCATAGGGAGACTTCATATTGTTTGGAGAAATCAGCATCCTACTAATCACATACGCTGCACATTTCACACCTTCAGCCCACAAGGCTATGAGAAATTATAGTAAATTAAAGCATAAAAAAAAGAGTAAATATAGTGAATTTAATACTCAAAACCATAAAATGTCTACTAGATTATTCTCAAAGCTTGGTGTCACAAGTATATGAGAAACTAGTAGAATATACAAATTTTCTTAAACTACTGCCTAAAGTAAGATAGACAGAAAATAAATACAATAAGAGAGATTGTGGACGCTACAGGACGGGCAAAGAGAGAAGCTCACCACTAAGCCTCGGGGTAATGGGGGTACGCGCCTGAATGGACGCCAGATACACCTTCCTCAAATCCTGCATTAGTGTAGAAGTGTGGCGTGGGTACATAAACAACATATACCCAGTAAGTAATTAGTCTAAACTCGAAGAAGTTGTGAGGAGGGGTCGATATCGACACTTACTAAGTGACAATAAATAAAGTACAAAAATTCTAAATAGGCATGAAATACATCAATAATAATAACACAATAATGAACAATAAATAAGTGATTCTTTAACTAGATATCAATTAAGATCTCCAACTAACACCTAATAACTTCAACAAATAAGAGGAATCAAGTAAATTATAATTTCTCAGATCATGGAAGTAATATCAAGTATAATCAGACTCCGAGCAATATCACGTACAATTTATCCCGAGGTCGTACAGCCTGATCCAGAATAATGTGTACACTGCTGAGGGTCGACCGACGCAAACCATAGATGCATCCATTATACTATTCAGGCATTCAGCCGAATCCACAAGATTAAAAACCTCAAGGTGCTAGAAAATACTTACCTTAAGGTTCTAGATGAAAAACCCTCTCCAAAGAGCTCTCAGATCGGCCACAAGTTGAGAGAAATTAACCAAATAAGCCTAAGTCCCGATTTTTAAAACAACACTATGCAGGAATTTCTTCTTCGCGATCGGGGAAGAGGCCTCGCGATCGCGAAGGCAAGCTCCCCAGGCCCTAGGAAAATGCACATTGCAAACGAGAGGAACCACTCGTGAACGCGAAGGGTTGACACGCCAGAGCTTCGCGAATGCGGGGTCCCCCTCGCGAACACAAAATGTATGAAGCTCACCCCCTTTCCATGCTATTTTCCCTATGCGAATGCGGGCCCTTTCACGTGAATGCGAAGGACACCGGTCCCAGACCTTAGCAACACGGGCAAGGGGTTACGAATGCGAAGAGCAACCGCCAGTCTCCCAAATTTTCCTTCTCCGCGAATGCGACACAACCCACGCGATCGCGAAGAAGGAAACAAGAACCAGCAGCACCTGATTTTTGGACTTAGCTCTGGGTGGTCCGAAACTCACCCGAGCAACACGGGACCCCGTCCAAATGCTCCAACAAGACCATAAACATAATATGAACCTTCTCGAACTCTCGGAAGATGTAAAACAACATCAAAACTAATAATCGCACCCCAAAACCCAATTGAATCAAATTATGAACTTCAACCTTTTCAATTTACTCCGAACGCTCCGAATCATACTTAGACTACTCGGAATGACAAAATATTTTGCGTACAAGTCATAAATCACCGTACAGAACTATTCACAGGCTCTAAATCCCAAACAGAACTCGATAACACCAAATTCTACACCAAACAAAATTTAAAGAACTCGAAAATCTTCAATGTGCCAACTTTCAACATTAAGCGTGGAAACGTTCCCGGGTCATCCGAAACCCGATCCGAACGTACGCCTAGGTCCAAAATCATCATAAGAACCTATTGGAACCGTTAAATCCCAGTTTCAAGGTCATTTACTAAAAACGTTTACTCAAGTCAAACTTTGCCATCTTAGGCCACTATTACGGAACCAAGTGTTCCGATTTCAACCAGAACCCTTCCAAAACCAAGTAAACCATCCCCTGAAGTCAAAAATTGTAAAAGCACATATGGGGAGTCTTAATTAGGGGAATGGGGACCTAGATAGCAAAACTATCGGTCGGGTCGTTGCATTCTCCACCTCTTAAACAAACGTTCGTCCTCGAACAGGTCTAAAATCATACCTGGAGTGCTGAATATGTGTGAATATCTTCTTCGCATGTCCTCCTCGGTCTCCCAAGTCGCCTTATCAACTAGTTGAAACCTTCATTGGACTTTTACCGCAGAAATCCTCTTATACCTCAATTGGCAAATCTGCCTGTCAACAATGGCAATTGGCTCCTCCTTATATTCCAAGCTCTCATCGAGCTGAACCTTGTTGTAGTCTTACACATGCCGCCTGTCGACATGATACTTTCGGAGCAAAATACATGTGGAAAAGCGGGTGAACTCTCGATATACTGGGAGGTAAAGCAAGCTTATAATCAATCTCCCTAACTCGCCTCAACACCTCAAATGGACCAATAAATCTTGGGCTCAGCTTGCCCTTATTTCCGAACCTCATGATTCCCTTCATCAGTGAGAATTTCAAGAGAACTTTCTCGCCCACCATAAGTTATAAATCACGCGCATGCTGATCTGCATAACTCTACTATCTGGACTGTGCTGTGTAAGTAACTCCTGAGTCAACTTCACCTTCTCCAAAGCATCCTTCACTAAATCAGTGCAACATAACCTAGCCTCGCCAAGCTCAAACCATCTGATGGGCGAAGAACATCGCCGACCATATAAGGCCTCAAATGGACCCATCTCAATGCTGGACTGATAACTGATGTTATATATAAACTCAGAGAAAGGCAAGAATCGATCCCATTGTCCTCCGAAGTCAATCACACATGCTTTGAGCATATCCTCAAGGATCTGGATTGTCCACTCCGACTGCCCGTCGGTCTGCGGATGGAAGGTTGTGATGAGCTCTACCCCGGTACCCAACACGCTCTTTACTGATTTCTAGAAGTGCGAAGTGAACTGAGGGCGTCTATTTGAAATGATGGAAATAGGCACACCATGCAACCGTACAATCTATCTCCTGAATGTAAATCTTGTCCAACCTCTCTGACGAGTGCGTAGTCAAAGATAGAATAAAGTGTGTCGACTTGGCCAGCTTTTCGACAATGATCAAACGGCATCAAACTTCCTCAATGTCCATGGAAACCCAAAGACAAAGTCCATAGTGATGCGCTCCCATTTCTACTCAGGTATAACCATCTGCTGAAGTAGGTCACCTGGCCTCTGGTGCTCATACTTAACCTGCTGGAAATTTAGGCATCTCACTACATACTTAACTATGTCCTTCTTCATCCACTGCCACCAATAATTCTTCCTTAGGTTGCAATATAAATTCGTAGCACCTGGATGAATAGAATACCGAGAATGGTATGTCTCGTCTAAAATCTTCTCCCTCAATCCATCCACATTAGGAACACATAGATGAACCTGGAGAAGCAAAACAACATCCTCACTGATAGTAACATCCTTAGAACCACCCTATAATACCGCCTCTCTAAGAACCAACAAGTGCGAATCATTGTACTGACGAGCCTTGATCCACTCAAATAATGAAGACTGGGCCACGATGTATGCAAGAACTCGACTGGGCTCTTTACTATCCAACCTCACAAGTCAGTTAGCCAAGGACTGAATGTCCAAAGCCAATGGCCTCTCCTCTGCTAAAATAATTTCCAAATTACCCATACTTTTGTCCTTTCTGCTCAAGGAATCTGCAACCACATTCGCCTTGCCCCGGTGATAAAGGATGGTAATATCATAGTCCTTTAGTAACTCAATCCACCTGCGCTGCCTCAAATTGATATCCCTCTGCTTGAATAAATGCTGAAAGCTGCGATGATTAGTGTAAACTTCACATGACACCCCATAAAGATAAAGTCTCCAGATCTTGAGAGCATGAACTATCACGGCCAACTCCAAGTCATGTACGGGGTAATTCTTCTTGTGGGGCTTTAGCTGTCGTGAAGCATATGTAATAACTCGCCCCTCCTGCATCAATACACAACCCAGGCCAACGCGTGAGCCTCGCAATAAAAAGTATACATCCTTGAACCGAAGGCAACACTAACATCGATGCTATAGTCAAAGCGGTCCTTAGCTTCTGAAAGCTCGCCTTGCAATCATCGGACCATCAGAACGGAGAACCCTTCTGGGCCAGCCTAGTTAAAGGTGCCACAAGAAATGAGAAGCCCTCAACGAACCAACAATAATAACGTGCTAACCGCAAGAAACTCCTCATCTTGGTCGTTATGGTAGGGCGAGGTCAACTCTAGACTGCCTTGATCTTCCTGGGATCTACCTTAATACCCTCGCTTGATACAACAGGCCCCAAGAATGCCACAGAATCTAACCAGAACTCGCACTTGGAGAATTTAGCATATAGCTTATGTTCCCGCAAGGTCTGAAGCACAACTATCAAATGTTACTCGTGCTCCTTCATGCTACGCGAGTATATCAATATGTCATCAATGAAAACAATGACAAATGTGTCAATATATGGCCTGAACACCCAGTTCATCAAATCCATAAACGCCGACAGGGCATTGGTTAAACCAAAGGACATCACTAGAAACTCATAGTGGTCATATCTAGTCCGGAAAGTCATCTTTGAAATATCCGAAGCCCGAATCTGCAGGTGATGATACCTCGATCTCAAGTCGATCTTAGAGAACACCCTGACGCCCTACAACTGGTCAAAAAAATCATCAATACACGACAACGGGTACTTGTTATTAATGGTAACTTTGTTCAAATGGCGGTAATCAATTCCCATCCTTCTTTTTCACGAACGACACTGGTGCACCCCAAGGCAACACACTTGGTCTGACAAACCCCTTTGCTAGAAACTCCTCAAGCTGTCCTTACAACTCCTTCAATTCTTTCGGAGCCATGCAGTATGGTGGAATTGAGATAGGCTGGGTACCTGGTTCCAAATCAACAGAGAAATCAATATCACTATCTGGTGC
Organism: Nicotiana paniculata; assembly: GCA_005239505.1. Lineage (NCBI taxonomy): Eukaryota > Viridiplantae > Streptophyta > Magnoliopsida > Solanales > Solanaceae > Nicotiana > Nicotiana paniculata. The sequence goes on along the minus strand of ML308756.1, from coordinate 25,371 downwards.
TATGCGTGGTAGATCGGAAGGAAACACATCGGAGAACTTCCGCACCACGGGAAGTGAATCAATCATGGGAGTATCTATAGCAGTATCCTGAACATAAGACAGAAAAGACAAGAAAACCTTCTCGACCATATGCCGAGACTTCAAGAAAGAGATAACCCGGCTAGATGAACTGATAGACGAACCCTTCCACTCCAATCTAGGCAACTCTGGCCTTGTCAAGGTAACAATCTTGGTATGGCAATAAAGTACAGCATGATACGGAGAAAACCAGTCCATGACCAGGATGACCTCAATGCCGGTCATGTCGAGCAACAGAAGATCTTCTCTGGTCTCAAAACTACAGAAAGACACGATACAGGACTGGTAAATCTGATCCACAAGAATAGAATCGCCCACTGGCATGGACACATATACAATAGTACCCAAGGACTCACGAGGAAAACCCAAATAATGAGCAAACAGAGATGAAACATATGAATACATAGACCCTGGATCAAATAGTACCAAAGCATCCCTACTGCAGACAGAAATAATACCTTTAATCATGGCGTCTGACGTTGCTGCATATGGTCTGGCTGGAAAGCCATAGAACCTATTAGAGCACAACCTGATTGGCCTCCAACTCTAGGGCGGCCCCTACCCACCTTCCCTCTCCCTCCCCTCCCTCCTCGCACACCTCTGGACGGCCGAACGGCTGGTGCGGCAGCGTGCGGTACTCATGGGCTGATGATCCTGTTGTACTGCCTTGCCCCGAAGCCTGGGGCAGAATCTCCTCACATGATCAAGCTCCCCACACTCAAAGTAACCTCTCAGTGTGGAAGATGACTTAACCTGAGTCTGACTCTCGGGACTTGAACACCCACTGAAAGAAACCTGAACAACCGGTGGACGGTAGGAGCTCTCTGGAATGGCGCTGAAATAGGGCCGTACTGGAGTACCCCGAGAAGACAGCAGTGCTGGATACGTGGGCTTGCTAGACTTGCCCCTCACAAACTGACCTTTGCCCCCAGACGGAGCACCTCTGAACCCTCCAGAATATCGAGACCTTTTATCCCTCAGCGCCTGCTCTAGGCCCTGCTGACGAATACCCTCGATCCTCCTAGCTATCTCCACAATCTACTCGTAAGGAATCCCTATCTCAATCTCTCGGTCCATAGTGACCTGAATACCATAGTGCAAGACCGCAATAAACCTCCGCTCTCACTCTGCATCAGTGGTGAGTATCATAAGCGCATGGTGAGACAACTCAGAGAACCTCTCATAATCGATCACAAGCATCTGACTGTGCTAGAGATGCTCGAACTAACCCTGTAACTCTTCCCTCTGAGAGGGTGGAATATATCTTTCCAGAAAGAGACCTGTGAACTGGTCCCAAGTCAAGGGAGGAGAACCTGCTGGTCTACTGAGAAGATAGGATCGCCACTATCTACGGGCCCTGCCCTCCAGTTGAAAGGTGATAAAGTTCACCCCGTGAGACTCCAATACTCTCATATTGTGCAGTTTGTCCCTGTAACGATCAGTAATGTTCTGGGATCCTCATGTCGCTCACCGCCAAAGGCAGGAGGATGTAGCCTGGTCCATATATCCAATAGCTTTTGTGGATCGCAGGTCACGGCTAGTCTGGGATCTGGTATAGCAACTGCAACTGGCTGATCCCTGCCCACAGGTAGCGCACCCGAGGTTTGATATACGGCAGCAGTATGCTCTTGAGCATGAGCAGTAAGGATCCGTGCTCCCCCACCTGAGATGTGGCTGAGTCCATAAATCGCACCATACGACCCATGACCTCCCGGAATCCCGGTGCTTAGATGAAATCCGTTGGGTCTGCCTCAGCTGCAGGTACCTCACTCTACTCCTCAATAACATGATCCTCCACTTAATCCACTGGCGGCACAACAGGAAAAATACTAGGATGCTCTCGTCCTCTGGCAGGAGCTGGAGCCCTCCCTCAGCCGCTGCCTCGACCTCTAGCCACAGGGGGAGCAGATCCTCCACAGTTGGGTACATATGCCGCGCAAGTTCTCACCATCTGTGAGAGAATAAGAGAAATATATTTAGCACAACATCAACTGCATGATAGAAGATGAACAAAGAGAAGTTTCCTTAAACTCTATAACGTCTCCAAGATAAGTACGTACGTCTTCGCACCGATATGAAAGAATATATTAGGCCTGCTCATGATATGTGAGACTTATGTGAACCTAAAGCTCTGATACCAAGTTGTCATGACCCAATTTCCAATATAAGATGTGATGGCGCCCAACGTCGCTGCTAGGCTAGCCAACGGTGAACTAGCCAGGTAATTGTTCCTTTTAATATTTTTAAAGTAGTTGATTTTATTCATTAAGAGAACCATTAATAGGAAATTATAGTAAAGTAAATCATAAAATAACGAATGAGTAAATATAGTGATTTTAATACATAAAACCATAAAATGTCTAATAGATTATTCCCAAAATCCGGTGTCACAAGTGTATGAGCAACAAGTAGAATATGCAAAACCTCCTATACTACTGTCCGGAGTAAGATAGATAGAAAATAAATACAATAAGAGAGATTGTAGGCACTGCAGGACGCGCACAAAGAGCAGCTCACCACTAAGCCTTGTGGTAACGAGGGTACGTGCCTAAATTGCAGCCAGATGCGCCTGGCTCAGATCCTGCATGATTAGTGCAGAAGTATAGTGTGAGTACATAAACAAAATACACCAGTAAGTATCTAGTCTGACCTCGAAGAAGTTTTGACGAGCGTCGACATCGACACTTACTAAGGGCCAATAAATAAAATACAAAAAATTCTAAATATGCATGGAATACATCAATAATAATAACACAATAATGAACAATAAATAAGTGATTCTTTAACTAGATATCAATTAAGATCTTCAACTAACACGTACTAACTTCAACAAATAAGAGCCATCAAGTAAATTATAATTTCTTATGTCATGGAAGTAATATCAAGTGTAATCGGACTCCGAGCAATATCACGCACGATTTATGCCAAGGTCGTACGGCCCGATCCAGAATAATGTGTACAATGCCGAGTATATCCTGGCGTGAACCATAGATGCATCTATTATACTACCGGCGCGTTCAGACCGATCCACAAGAAGAGAGAATACTATACGAACTCCGATTGACGGCTACTACAAAAATAATACACAAGGAGGCATAATTTCCACTAACGGTCAAGTAACCCGCCAAAACTCAAAGTAATGAAGTTTGGTCTTTAAATATCCCTTATCAAATAAAAAATATAATTTAAGTAATTAAACTAGCAAGTATAGTGCAATAATACAAGTATTACATGGTAGAGTCCTAAAACTACCCGGACATAAGTATGATTTTTAGCTACATGTGGATTCTCTTCACATCGTGCGCCCGTAGCACCCAAAATTATTATCAAAATAATCATTTATAGTACTTACGGGAAGAATTCTCTCTTACAAGGTTAGACAAGAGACTTTCCTCATTTTCAAGTTCTTTTCCAGGTCCATAATTCACACTAAAGCCTCAAATCGGCGCCGAACAAACCGAAAATAGCCAAATATTGTATAAATTAATCAATATATACTCAAAAGTTCATAACTTAGCAATTAGAGTAATTACCCAACCCGAATTGGAAGATTCCTGAAATTCACCCCATAGGCCCACTAAAACGGATTCCAAAAGTTTTTGAAGATAAATGTTACCCATAACCGCACCCAAATATATAATTTATACTCAATTCCATAATAATTTTCGTCCTCTAATCCCATTTTTTCAAAACCTAGTTTTTTCAACAAAATCCTAAAAATTTTACAATTTTTATGTTAAAATCTACCCATAATGTATGTATTAAACTCATATTGTGTAGAAAATGCTTAGCTCAAGGTGCTAGATGAAAAACCCTCTCCAGAGAGAAAAAATCGGCCATAAGTTGAGAGAAATGAACCAAATAAGTCTAAGTCCCAATTTTTAAAACAACATTGCCCAGGCATTTCTTCTTTGCGATGGCGGAAGAGGCCTCGCGATCGTGAAGGAAAGCTGCCTAGGCCCAAGGAAAATGCACATGCGAACGAGAGGACCCACTCGCGAATGCAAAGTCTTGACACGCCAAAGCTTCGCGAATACGAGGTCTCCCACGCGAACACGAAGAGTACGAAGCTCACTTGCCGAACACGAGCCCTTTCACGCGAACACGAAGTCATCCGATCCCATACCTTCAAGAACGCAGGCAGGGGGTTGCGAACATGAAGAGAAACCACCAGTACCCAAAATTTTACTTCTCCACGAAAACGGCACAACCCCCGTGATCGCGAAGAAGGAAACCAGAACCAACAACACAAGATTTTTGGACTTAGCTCCTAGTGGTCCGAAACTCACCCGAACCACATGGACCACGTCCAAATGCACCAACAAGTCCATAAACCTAATACGTACCTACTCGAACTCTCAAAACACGTAAAACAACGTCAAAACTAAGAATCGCACCCCAAAACCCAATTGAATCAAATTATGAACTTCAAGCTTTTCAACTTACTCCAAACGCGTTGAATCATACTTAGACTACTCGGAATGAAACCAAATTTTGCGTCCAAGCCATAAATCATCGTACGAAACTATTCCTAGGCTCGAAATACCAAACAGACCTCCATAACACCAAAGTCTACTCCAAACCAAATTTAAAGAACTTGAAAACCTTCAATGTGCCAACTTTCAACATTAAGCGCAACAATGCTCCCGGGTCATCCGAAACCCGATCCAAATAAACGCCCAAGTCCAAATATTGGAACCGTCAAATCTCGGTTTCGGGGTCGTTTACTAAAAACGTTTACTCAAGTCAAAATTTTCCATATTCAGCCATTATTAAGGAACCAAGTGTTTCGGTTTCAACCCGAACCCTTCCAAACCCAAGTCAACCACCCCCGCAAGTTATAAAACACTAAAAAAACATATGGGGAGTTAGGGGAATGGGGACCTAGAAAGCAAAACTACCGGTCGGGTCGTTGCATTCTCCACCTCTTAAACAAAAATTCATCCTGAAACGGGTCTAGAATCATACCTGGAGTGCTGAATAGGTGTGGATATCTGCTCCACATGTCCTCCTCGGTCTACCAAGTTGCCTCCTTGACTGGTTGAACCCTCCACTGGACCTTTGCCGCAGAAATCATCTTAACCTCAATTGGCGAACCTGCCTATCAACAATGGCAACTGGCTCCTCCTCATATCTCAAGCTCTCATCGAGCTGAACCGTGTTGTAGTCTAACACATGCGACCTATCGACATGATACTTTTGAAGCATATACACGTGGAAAACTAGATGAACTCTCGATAGACTGGGAGGCAAAGCAATCTCATAAGCAATCTCCATAAATCCCCTCAACACCTCAAATGGACCAATAAATCTTGGGCTCAGCTTGCCCTTCTTTCCAAAAATCATGATTCCGTTCATCAGTGAGAATTTCAAGAGTACTTTATCGCCCACCATAAATAAAGCACACGCATGCTGATCTGCTTAACTCTTTTGTCTGGACTGTGCTATGCGAAGTAACTCCTGAATCAACTTCACCTTGTCATAAGCATCCATCACTAAATAAGTGCCACATAACCTAGCCTCGCCGGGCTCAAACCATTCGATGGGTGAAGAACATCGTCGACCACATAAGGCCTCAAATGGAGTCATCTCAATGCTGGACTGATAACTGATGTTATATGCAAACTGAGTCAAAGGAAAGAATCGATCACATTGTCCTCCGAATTCAACTACACATACTCTGAGCATATCCTCTAGGATCTGAACTATCCACTTCGACTGCCCGTCGGTCTGCGGATCAAAAAGGTTGTGTGGAGCTCTACCCAGGTACCCAACACGCTTTGTACTGCTCTCTAGAAGTGCAAAGTGAACTAAGGGCCTCTATCTGAAATGATGGAAATAGGAAGACCATGAAATCAGACAACCTATCTCCTGAAAGTAAATCTTGGCTAACCTCACTGACGAGTGCGTAGTCATCACTAGAATCTTGGTCATCTTTTTGAAAATGACCCAAACAACATCAAACTTCCTCAACGTCCGCGACAACCATTAGCTGAATTAGGCCACCTAGCCTCTGGTGCTCATACTTAACCTGCTGGAAATTTAAGCATCTTGCTACATAGTCAACTATGTCTTTTTTTCATCTGCCACCACCAATAATGCTGCCTCACGTCACGATACATATTCATAGCACCTGGATGCATAGAATACTGAGAACGGTGTGCCTCCTCTAGAATCTTCTCCCTCAATCCATCACAGTTAGAACACATAGACAAACCTGGAGTCGCAGAACACCATCCTCACCGGTAGTAACCTTCTTGGCACCACGCTATAATACCGCCTCCCTAAGAACCAACAAGTGTACATCATCATACTAACGAGCCTTGATCCGCTCAAATAATGAAGACTGGGCCACGTCGCATGCAAGAACTCAACTGAGCTCTGAAATATCCAACCTCACAAGTCTGTTAGCCAAGGACTGAATGTACAAATCCAATGGCCTCTCCACTGCTGAAATGAATGCCAAACTACCCATACTCTCAGCCTTTCTGCTCAAGGCATCCGCAACCATATTCACCTTGTCCTGGTGATAAAGGATGGTAATATCATAGTCCTTTAGTAACTCAAGCCACCTACGCTACCTAAAATTAAGATCACTCTACTTAAACAAATGCTGCAAGTTGTGATTATCAGTGTAAACCTCACAGGACATCCCATAAAGATAATGCCTCCAGATCTTGAGAGCATGAACTATCGTGGCCAGCTCCAAGTCATGTACGGGGTAATTCTTCTCGTGGGGCTTCAACTATCATGATGCATTCATAATAACTCGCCCCTCCTGCATCAATACACGAGGCAGGAAAACGCGTGAAGCATCACAATACACAGTATACATCCATGAACCGGAAAGCAACACTAACACCGGTGTTGTAGTTAAAGCGGTCTAGAGCTTCTGAAAGCTTGCCTTGCAATCATCAGACCATCGGAATGGAGCACCTTTCTGGGTCAATCTAGTCAAAGGTGCTGCAATAGATGAGAAGCCCTCCATGAATCGACGATAATAACCTGCTAATCGCAAGAAGCTCTTGATCTAGGTCGTTGTGGTAGGACGAGGCCAACTCAGGACTGCCTCTCTCTTCTTGGATCTACCTCAATAACATCACCTAATACAACATGCCCCAAGAATGCCATAGAATCTAACCAGAACACGCACTTGGAGAACTTAGCATATAGTTATTTTTCCATGAACGTCTGAAGCACAACTCTCAAATGTTGTTCGTGCTCCTCCATGCTATGCGAGTAGATCAATATGTCATCAATGAATACAATAAAAAATGAGTCAATATATGGTTTGAACAAGCGGTTCATCAAATCCATAAATGTCGCCGGGGCGTTAGTCAAACTGAATGACATTATTAGAAACTCATAGTGGCCATATCTAGTCCGAAAAGGAATCTTCGGAACATTTGAAGCATGAATCTTCAGCTGATGATATACCGATCTCAAGTCTATCTTAGAGAACATCTTGGCACCCTGCAAATGGTCAAAAAATCATTAATACACGGCAACAAGTACTTGTTCTTAATGGTAACTTTGTTCAACTGGTGGTAATCTATGTCCATCCTTCTTTTTCACGAACAACAACGGCGCACTCCAAGGTGACACTCGATTTGACGAACCCCTTCGCTAGAAACTCCTCAAGCTGTTCTTTCAACTCCTTCAATTCTTTTGGAGCCATGTGGTATGGTGGAATTGAGATAGGCTGGGTACCTGGTGCCAAATCATAACTGAAATGGATATCACGATCTGGTGGCATGCCTGGTAGATCAGAAGGAAACACATCGGAGAACTCCTCGACCACAAGAACTGAATCAATCGTGGGAGTATCTATAGTAGTATCCCAAACATAATCTAGATAAGACAAACAACCCTTCTCATCCATCTGTCGAGCCTTCAAGAAAGAGATAACCCAGCTAGATGAACTGATATATGAACCCTTCCACTCCAATCAAGGCAACTCTAGCATTGTCAAGGTAAAAGTCTTAGCGTGGAAATCAAGTACGACATGGTATGAAGACAACCACTCCATGCCTAGGATGACCTCAAAGTCAGTCATGTCGAGCAACAGAATATCCGCTCTAGTATCATAACCACAAAAAGTCACGATACATGACTGGAAAATCTGATCCAGAACAAAAGAATCGCCCACAGGCATGGACACATATATAGGAGGACCCAAGGAATCACGAGGAACACCTAGAAAATGAGAAAACATAGATGAAACATATGAATACTTAGACCCTAGATCAAATAGTACCGAAGCATCCCTAATGCAGACAGAAATAATGCATGTAATCACGGCGTCTGAGGGTACTACATCTGGTTTGGCTGGAAAGGCATAGAACCTAGCTGGAGCGCCATCTGACTAGCCTCCACCTCTAGGGCGGCCCCTACCCACCTACCCCCCTCCTCTGGACGGCCAGACGGCTGGTGCGGCAGCTGGTGCGGTAATCATGGGCTAATGACCTTGTTGTACTTCCTTGCCCCGAAATCTGTGGCAGAATATCCTCACAAGACCAAACTCCCCGCACTGAAAGAAACCTTAATAGGCGGTAGATGGTAGGATGTCTTTTGAATGGCGCTAAAATAGGGCCGCACTGGATCATCTCGAGAAGGCGGCAGTGCTAGATATGTGGGCCTGCTCGACTGGCCCCTCACAAACTGACCTCTGTTCCCAGACGGAGCACCACTGAACCCTCCAGAATATCGGGACCGCTTGTCCCTCGGCACTTGCTCTAGGACCTGCTGACGAATACCCTCGATTCTGTAAGCTATCTCCAAAACCTGCTCGTAAGGAGTCCCCATCTCAATCTCTCGGGCCATTGACATGAATACAATAGTGTAAGCCTGTAATAAACCTCTATACTCACTCTGCATCGATGGGGATTATCAGAAGCATATGGCGAGAAAACACAGAGAACCTCGCCTCATAATCGGTCACAGCATCTGACCCTACTGGAACTGCTCGAACTGACCCTGTAGCTCTTCCCTCTGAGAGGGTGGGATATATCTCTCCATAAAGAGAGGTGTGAACTGGTCCCAAGTCAAGGGAGGAGAACCTGCTGGTCTACTACGAAGATAGTATTGCCACCATCTACGAGCCCTGCGCTCCAGCTGAAAGGTGGTAAAGTCCACCCTGTGGGACTCCAATCTTTTCATGTTGTGCAGTTTGTTCCTACATCGATCAATAAAGTCCTGGGGGTCCTCATGTTTCTCACCGACAAAGGCAGGAGGATGTAGCATGTTCCATCTATCCAATAGCTTATGTGGCTCGTCGGTCGCGGCAGGTCTAGGCTCTGGTATAACAGTTGCAACTGGTTGTGCCCTGCATACGGGTAGTGCACCTCAGGTCTGATATACGGCAGCATGCCTTGGAGCATGAGTAGTAGGGGTCTGTACTCCCCCTCCCGTGTGAAATGTGGTTGGGTCCGCTGGAAATAAACTAGACTGCATAGAGTCCATAAACCGAAGCATATGGCCCATGACCTCCCGGAATCTCGGTGCTGACATGAAATCTGCCGGTGTAGGCTCAGCTATAGGTACCTCGCCTTGCTCCTCAATAACAGGATCCTCCACTGGTTCCACTAGTGGCACAACAGGAATAACTCTAGGATGCTCTCGTCCTCTGGAAGGAGCTGGAGCCCTCCCTCAGCCTCGGCCTCTAGCAACAGAGGGAGCAGCTCTTCCATGGCTAGGTACATCTTTCGCGCACATTTTCACCATCTGTGACAGAATAAGAGAAAGATACCTTAGCACAATATCAATTGCACGATAGGATATAAATAAAGAGAAGTTTCCTAAAACCCTATAGCCTCTCAAAAATAAGAAGGGACGTCTCGGCATCGATCCGCAAGACTCTATTAGTCCTGCTCATAACTTGTGAGACCTATGTGAACCTAGATCTATGATACCAAGCTGTCACGACCCAATTTTCACTATAGGCCGTGATGACACCCAACATTGCTGCTAGGCAAGCAAACGGTGAACTAACCATGTAATTGTTCTTTTTAATATTTTTAAAGTAGTTTATTTTATTTATTTAGGGAATGATTAGTAGTAAATTATAGTAAAGTAAAGCATAAATTAACGAAAGAGTAAATATAGTGAATTAAATACTCAAAACCATAAAATGTCTACTAGATTATTCCTAAAACCTGGTGTCACGAGTGTATGAGCAACTAGTAGAATATACAAAACCTCTTATACTACTGTTTGGAGTAAGATAGATAGAAAATAAATACAATAAGAGAGACTGCAGGCACTGCAGGACTCAAGTCAAAGTTGGCCCTCTTAGGCCACTATTAAGGAACCAAGTGATCAAATTTTAACCCGAACCCTTCCAAACCCAAGTCAACCACCCCCGCAAGTCATAAAACAGTAAAATTACATATGGGGAGTCTTAATTAGGGGAACAAAGACCTAAAAATAAAAATGACCGATCAGATCGTTACAACATGTGAGTTCTCTTTTAATGCCATGCTGACGACAAAAGGAAAGAAATTCATCTCAAGTGAGCTCACCATCATTATCAGTTCGCAACCGCCTTATTCTGGAATCGAGTTCTCCTTCAAATGTTTCTTCAAACTCCACAAACATATTGGAAACTTTTGACTTATGCTTCACAAAATAAACCCGATTGAATCTAGTAAAATCATTAACAAAAATTGGCATATAAGAATAGCCTGAGAATGAAGGAGTTCTCGTTGGACCTATCAAGTCACTGTGAATAATTTCTAATGGGGAATTTTACCTTGATAAGGATCTGTTCAAATGGAAGACGATGTGCCTTTCCATTTGACATCCTTGACAAACCTCTCCTCCACCAAAATTTCTTAAGTTAGGCAATATATTTACTTGATTCAATTTACCACGGCTTTTAATTTATCCATGCTATGGTATCCAAGTTGAGAAGAACCAAAACAGAATAGTTGGAGTGCAAATTCAGTGACGGGACCCATGAAACAGACGTAGATGTAAAGCTTGATGCTCAAGTTATCCCCAAAATAACAAGTTTCAAGTATCTCGGGTTTATTATCAAAGGTAATAGGAAGATTGAAGGAGATGTCACACATCGCATCGGAGCAGGATGGATGAAATGGAGGCTCTCTTCTAGTATTTTATGTGATAAGAATGTGCCACTAAGACTTAAGGGTATGTTTTATAGAGTAATGGTTCGACCAACTATGCAGTATGTGGCTGAGTGTTGACTAGTTAGGAACTCCCATGTGCATAAGATGAAAGTAGCAGAAATGAGAATGTTGAGATGGATGTGTGGGTGTACCAGGAGAGATAAGAGTAAGAATGAAGCTATCCGGGTCAAAGTGGGAGTAGCCTCTGTAGAGGACAAGATGCGGGAGTCGAGGTTGAGATTGTTCGGACATGTTAAGAGGAGAGGCATTGAAGTTCCCTTTAGGAAGTGTAAGCGGTTGGCCATAGTGAGTTTGAGAAGAGGTCAAGATAGTCCTAAGAAGTGTTGGGAGAGGTGATTAGGCAGGACATGGCATTGCTTCAGCTCACTGAGGGCATGACCCTTGATAGGAGGGTGTGGAGATCGACGATTATGGTAGAAGGTTAGTAGGTAGTTGGGAGTTTCTTAGTTGTTCACGATAGTCTTAGTAACATGCATGTCCCTTCGTATTCTCAGATCTTAATTGCATTATGTGGTTTTATTTGCCTTTGGTATTATATTCTCTATTGTTATTATTTGGTAATACTNCCCCCTCCCTCCTCGTCCTCATCCTCCTCCTCCTCCTCCTCCCAAGATAGGATCGTCCAAATCACAAGCCATTTGCAGTGTTGAAAATTAGACTCCTGGAGATACAACATATGTAAAAATTATAGTTAGGTTGTCCCGAGGTTTTCCCAGATAATTCGTCGGATTTAGAACACGAGTTCCGACATGTTGGCTCCTTCAGCTTTGCACGCTCTTGCTAAAAAATGCGTATCTCGAGCTAGGAGCATCCAAATTGAGAGTTGTTTGCAACTTTGGGAAGAAGACTCGGAGATATACAACATCTACAAAACTCGAAGCTCCAGTGTTTTTGATCCAGTCGCAACAAATTTTTGAATCAAGCGCTGAAATCGAGAGGATTGTTCGGGCAACATACTTCTTTTTCCTCTCTTTTTTTTTTGCAGGTTTGAAGAAGATATACATGGCGAGTTCTCCAATTCGCATCATGAGAAGAAGTGGATGATCATCACCTTTTTTTGGTACGCAAAAAGGTGCATGAAGCATACGATCCGTCAAGATTTGCAGAGAAGTGCATGTCACAATGTTCACCATCCGCATTGAAGAGTTTTGTCATTGACACCGATACTTGATGAGTTAAAGCTCCATGACATTAGCACCGCTCAAGTAATTAGAACCAAAAGATTCACGAAATTGGCACCGATTCCACCATAACTAGTTGAGGCGTATGAAGCAATGTCAACTTGAAGCATCGTGCAACAAGCACTGTGAACTGCAAAAAAAAATTATTTTTATAGATTTTAAAGGAGTGAAAACGGCCTTGTATCAGACCATGAAGACAGAGATGATGTCCACACGATTGATGAGAAACTACTTGGTGCGTCCATCTTTCTAGTAGTTTTGGTGGAGACAACTTAAAGCATCTCCCTCCTTACGGCATTTGTATAGCAAGTACATTTCATTTTTGCGGCTTGGGGAGATTGATATTTGCAGTAGCTCTTTCCAACTTTGGCTAGCAAGTATGTGGCACATCTCTCCTTTGCAGTTTTGTGAGAGGGACACTTGGAGCAACTTCTTTTTTTTCATTTTTATCAATGGCGAAAACTACACATCATACCTCATTTTTCAAGATTGTGGGGCGAATCACATGGAGTGCCTCAACTTTCAAGATTTTGGTGTCAAACCACATCTTCGTTTAGTTTGGAGAAGACCATGGAGCGTCTCATACTTCAAGTTTTGGTGTAGAACAACTCCTTCTTGCAACTTGATGGAGAAGTCCATGGAGTGTCCTAACCTCCAAGCTTTAGCATAGAACAACGTCTTCTTGCAATTTGGAGAAGAATTTTATGGATCATTCCATCCTCCAAGCATTGGATTAGAACAAGCTCTTATTGCATATTGGAGAAGAAGTGCATAAAACATTCTTTTCGCTACTCGATGAAATGATACATATAGTTCTCCATCTTTCTAGCTTTGGAGGAGAGCATTATCAGCTTCTCTTTGTCATCGTGATAAAGTTGACTTTTTTTTTAAAATTTATGTGACTGAACTTAGAACAAAATTCTAAGGCGCCTACGTACCTCCGCAAATAGGATCAAGTCATTACGTAGTTCCAAATAAGTACATGTATTTTTTTGTATGTAGTTTATACTCGTGCAGACAATGAATATAGCAACTCGAAGACTTTGCTCAAATTTGAAGAGCTTTACATCTCGAAGACTTTGCTCGAATTTGAAGAGCTTTGCATCTCGAAGACTGGCTTAATCTGAAGAGCTTTGCATCTTTGCTCGAATTTTAAGAGCTTTGCATCTTGAAGACTTTGCTCGAATTTGAAGAGCTTTGCATCTTGAATATTTTTCTCCATTTGAAGAGTTTCACAACTTGAAGTATTTTCTCTAATTTGAAAAGCTTTGCAAAGTGGAGATTTGACTTGAATTTGGAGATCTTTGCAACTTGAACACCGTGCTCAAATTTAGCGAGTTCTGCAGTTGAAGATTTGGCTTGAATTTGAGGAGTTTCGTGACATACAGTTTAAGCTCGTGTAAGGAGAATCATAACTTGCAGTTTAGGCTCGTGCGTTTAGCAGCGTCATGACTTGCAGTTTAGGCTCATGCGTCAAAGAGTGTCATGACTTGCAGTTTAGGCTCATGCGTCAATGAGCGTCATGACTTGCAGTTTAGGCTCATACGTCAAGGAGCGTTGCAACATGCATGGGCTCTTCAGTTTCATCTTCGGATGAATACTTGCCCCCATTTTCAGCATCGCCTGCTTCTATTTCATCATGAGGCTCAAAGCCAAGAATTATTTGATCTCCACTTGTAGACATACTCAATTCCATATCATATGCATGGGTGGCCAACTCTTCAAAAGTTTTAGGCTTTATTCCTTGCAAGATGTAGCGAAGGGCCCAACGCATAATTTGGATGCACATTTCGATGCCAGAAGTTTCGCTGAGATGAATTTTGCAGTTGAGACTTAAACTCCTCCGGTGATTGATGAATTTGATAAATGGCTCCTCCTTCTGTTGGAGGGCATTTGTAAGTTCAATCATGCTCACAATGCGCCTCGTGCTATAGAAGCGATTGAGAAATTTTCTCTCAAGTTGCTCCCAACTATCAATGGAACCAGGTTCATGATCTGTGTACCAATCGAAAGCATTTCCTTTGAGAGATCGAACAAATTGCTTGACAAGGTGATAAGCATAAGTTCCAACATCATTGCACGTCTCGACAAAGTGTGCAACATGTTGCTTCGGATTCCCTTTGTCATCGAATTATTGAAGCTTAGGAGGTTGATATCTGCTTGGAATCTTCAAGTTATCAATCCTTTGTGTGTACGGCTTTGAGTATGTAAGGAAAGTTATACGCGAAGACTCAATTTTATCTTTGATGGCCCCTATGATGAAGTCCTTCAATTGCTCAACATGAATATGTCCATCAAAAGAGACTTGGAGCGCTTTGGTCATTGTTGCTAGTTTTGTAGAGGACTGTCCTTTTTCTTGAATTTCTAGAAGCTTTATAGGTGCTTGGGTGGATTCTTCCTCCGTCATACTATCCATCGTATTCATCAACTTGGAAAGTCTATTATCTTGATATTTCATTTACTTTTTTAGGTCTTCAACTACTTATGTCAAATTTGCAAGTTGTTCTTCTATGGTAGAAGCTTCAATCATCATCGTTTGCATGACCACCAGAGAGGACGAAGAATGGTATGGATCATCACTTGGATAAAGAGCAGATTTTAGAGTGACACGAGGAGAGATTGGAGAAAGTCCGTTGCTCAAGATATCATCGTCTTTCTGCATGAAGGGATTGTGGGACTGGCGATGGCATTCTTTTGAAAGGCTGAATCGTGCCAAAGTTCGTTCAACCACCTCAGCGATGTTGTTCCCTTCTTCTAGCATGTACGAATATGATCCTACTTCTTTTGGAGAAGATGAACAAGAAACATGAGTTGTGGACAACACTTCAAGCACTTGTTGTCCTATTATTTCGGCTTTACTTCTGTTGATTTGGCTAACAATCTCCATGACAACTTCCAATCCACTTTTGGATTTAGATATTGGGTTGATTTACATTGAGGCCATCTTGGTGTGCTTTAACTTCGAAGAGAGGAGATGAGAAGTATAGATAGTCCCACTAGGCGTTCAAAAATTTGTAACAACTAAATTTGCTCCTGAAAATAATAATCAAGACAAGAAATATAGCGACAAATATTATATTCGATTTCAAGTGATGGGTTGCAATCTCTAAAATATCTCTATATCTAAAGAGATGTAGTCCTCTGATTATTCTCCTCACGGGCGATGGTTAAAGATCTTGATCTTGAACTTGACGGATTTTAGATTTATAGTACGTCACGAACAATTTGAAGGTCGTCACGAACCGGGATTTAGTGTTGGGTTATCACGAACGGAAGATTTGAAGCCGCCCACCTATGATTTGAGTTCGCCTTTGGAATTTTACCACATACGACTATTGCAGATATGGATAGAGACCTTGATTCTATTCTTCAGAGCTTCTTTATCCTTTCCTTCTGCGTACTTGCTTGTTGTACTTTCAACCTTGATATTTCTTCTCTCCTCAAATGAGGGATGCCACCTCTTTATGTAACGACCTGGTCGGTCGTTACACAGAATTTGTATTATATTTGTTGTTATTGTCTTTTCATAGGTTGGTTATACTGTTTAGGATGTGCTAGAGTTGGTTAGCTCAGGTTCGGAGTGGTTATAGAAGGAGTTAAGACACTTAGCCTCTAAAAGTAGCTTTAGAGTTGAAAAAGTCAACTAAGAGTTGACTTATTGCTAAACGATCTCGAAATGCAGATTTTATGGCTCAGATAGCTTTGTTAGGTGATTTGGGACTTAGTAGTGTGTTCGGAATATTTTTGTGATGTCCGGTGTAGAATTAGGCTTGAATTGGCGAAAGTTAGTTTTTGGCGATTTCCAATCGGCAGTGTAAAATAGGCTATCGGGGTCGGAATGGAATTTCAGAAGTTGGAACATGTTCATAATAGCATTTTGGATATGTGTGCAAAATTTCAGGTCAATCGGATGTGTTTTGGTTGGTTTCTGCGTCGTTGGTGGAATTTAGGAATTTCAAAGTTCATAGGCTTGAATTTGATGTGATTTTGGTGTTTTGATGTTGTTTTTTAGTGTTTCAAAGGCTCGACTAAGTTTGAATGATGTTATGGGATGTGTTGGTATATTTGTTGAGATTTTCGAGGGCCTCGGGTGGATTTCGAAAGGTTAACGAATCAATTTAGACTAGAAGAAAAGCTGTTGCATTTTTTTCACAGCAGCATCAACAGTAACACGGGTGAACTGTAACTCGAGTGAACAGTACTCGGGTGAACAGTAAAACGCGTGAACAGTACCACGAAAATTCTGGACAGTATAAAAATAAACACTCCGCGACCAATAACCACGTTTTTACCATTTTTGTACGGAAAGAGAGCTTTTGAGGCGATTTTGAAGAGAGGAAATCATTGTTCTTCATTGAGGTAAGGATTTTGGACCCTAATACTCGATTATATGTGATTAAGAATCAAACAGTGTTTAATTCATAAAAATCAGTAGAAAAAGATGGAGTTCAGGCTTGAGATTATGAGACCTTTAGGGGTCGAGTTGAGGGGTCAAACAAACTCCGATTTTAGCGTTCTTTATATGTACGGACTCATGAGATGATGAAGAACATTTTGGTATAAAATTTGTCGAGTTTCGAGACGCGGGCCCGGGGGTCGGGTTTTGGCTAATTTCATATTTTGTGCTAAAATTGGTACTTTTCAATTGGAATTCATTCCCTTAGCATATTTTGATGATAACAATCTGATCTCGGTAGATTTGGAGCACTCAGAAGTTGATTCGAGAGGCAAACGGGTTGCAGAGTAGCTTTTCGGGCTAGTTTGAGGTAAGTAATGTCTTTAAATCCTGTCCTGAGGGTATGAAACCCCGGACTTTACATCCTTTCACAATTTTGGAGTGACGCACACACTGGATGACGAGTGTGGGGCGTGCACGAACTGGAAATTTTGAAATATGTTTCCTTTTTAGGCAACTATTGAGTTGCGAAACTGCTTTTAAAGCCTATTCTTTTTAGTATTGATATGTTTTGATATAATTGGGATGTAAGCCATGTTTGGGGCCTAGTGCCGATCTGTTTTAACCCCTTGAGGGCTATTTTCCTGATAATTTGTCAGTTAGAAATTATGATTTTACACTCAGTCTTTCCTGATAAATTGTTTTGATACTCAGCGCTTGTTGATATTAATTCTTGAAATGAAATATTGTTTTGGGTCGAGAAACCTGTTTATTTATGGCCCGAGTGACATGTTGAGAGTGTCTGACTGAGTGACGCCGAGGGCCAATATTTTTAGGATGTTATGATATGAGAGAGGCCGAGTGCCTGAGAGTGATTGATGCCATGATTTGGCTTGTTTATAGCGCTTGGGTTGTAGGAGCCCCTCCGGAGTCTGTACACACCCCCAGTGAGCGCAGGTACCTACTGAGTGCGAGTGCCGAGTGACGAGTGATTGGGAGGCATGAGTGACAGTGAGGATGCCCGAGGGGCTGATACTGAGTGACCGTGAGGTGCTGAGTGACTGTTACAGAGTGATGGTGAGGTGCTGAGGGAATACTTATGAGTGATGATTATGGCCCGAGGGGCATATTTTTGATGATATTTTACTGAGTTTTGATTATGATTCACTTCATTTTTGGGAGTTTTACTGAGAAATACTAGAAAATATACTTGTTTTAAAGAATTTTTACGGAAAATGGTTTGAACTTCTATATACCTTATTGAGCCGTGGTATTTTATTGTTTTGTGGATTGGTGTATTTGTGTTGTGTGTTTCTTATTCTCAGACTGTGATTTATTTTCATTACTACTGAGTTGGCGTACTAATCATTACTCCATGTACCTCTGTGTACAGATCCAGGTACTAGTGCGGAGCATTAGCCATATTCATTCGTTATCAGCAGCATTTACGGGATTTCGAGGTAGCTGTTCAGCGTCCGCAGGTTCTCAACCTCCCTTATTCTTATAGTATTAGCATTTGATTCATAGACATTTATTAAGACATTAGCAGAGTTAGTTATATTCTTAGATGCTCGTGACCATGTTGACTCCAGTCCTGGGGGAATTGTTTAGATAGTGGATTATTTTATATTTTCCTAAAGACTTAGGAAATTTTCATGCTTGCTATGTTGATATTTAATGGTATTGAGTTATTTGATTAAACTAAGTGTGTAGTTATGTGATTGTTGGCTAGCCTAGTTCCACGATAGGCACCATCACGGCCTATTGGGATTTGGGGTCATGACAAGTTGGTATCAGAGCTCTAGGTTACATAGGACTCAACGGTTATGAGCAGGTTTAGTAGAGTCTTGCGGATCGGAATGGAGACATATGTACTTATCTTCGAGAGGCTGCAGAACTCTTAGGAAAAAAAGAAATCTCATTTTCTTGAACTCTTTCGTGCCAATCTATTGGTTCTTGAAATCTAAACTCATGTTGTTTCATTCTCTCACAGATGGTGATGACACGCAATACCGATCAGGGTGACCAGACACCAGCCAGACCCACAAGGGGTCGGGGCCGTGGTAGAGTTAGGGGACCAGCCCGTGCAGCAGCCGGGACAGTACCACAGGATCCCCCTGTCATTCAGGATCAGGTTCCCGCCGAGGGTACTCCAGCGGGACAGGCTCAGGCACCGGCAGTGCCTATTGTTATTCCGGGTCTTCAGGAGACCCTGGCTCAGATATTGACGGTGTGTACCAGTTTAGCTCAGGAAGTTGCTATGTCTACTACTGCCACTGCAGCTCAGGCCGGGGGAGGCATTCAGACTCTAGCTTCCTGGACACTTGAGCCGGCTGTACAGGGTATTCAGGCACCGGGGGTAGTCCCAGCCCAGCCGGTTGCCCCAGTTCAGGACTATGTGGTTCTTGCTATGCCTGAGGATGAGTAGCGCAGGCTGGAGAGGTTCAGCAGACTTCAGCCTCCGACTTTCAGCGGTACAGAGGGCGAGGATTCCCAAGGGTTTCTAGATAAGTGCCAGTGGATACTACATAATGTGGGTATTTTGGAGACCTTCGGGGTCTCATTTGCTACATTTCAGTTTGCTGGTGCTGCTTTCACTTGGTGGGAGGCATTTTGAGAGGCGTAGGCCGGTTGGTTCAGCACCACTCACCTGGAAGTAGTTCTCCACGCTCTTTTTGGAGAAGTATGCTCCTCATTCCCACAGAGAGGAGCAGCGCAGACAGTTTGAGCAGCTGTGCAAGGGAGATTTTTTAGTTACTCAGTACGAGATGAGGTTTTCTGAGTTGGCTAGACATGCTTCGGAGTTAGTCCCTACTAACAGGGAAAGGATCAGGAGGTTTGTAGATGGTCTCACGTTTCAGCTTCGCATTTGATGACCAGAGAGAGGGTGTCTGGAGCCACATTTGAGCAGGTTGTTGACATAGCTCGGGACATTGAGTCGGTTCGCAGGCAGGAGGGTGAGGAGAGGGAGGCCAAGAGGCCTCGGGGATCAGGTAGCTTCAGTGGTGCCCCTTCCAGAGGGAAATTTCAAAATAGCAGAGGTCGTCTATTTAGACCTCCACTGCCAGTCCGCCCAGCCTATAGTGGTGCATCTTCGGGGCAGGGTCCCCGCAGCTCTCATCAGGGTCGTTCATCTTTTAGCGCCATTCCAGCTCAAAGATCCTCCAGAGCATCATCATATAGGGGTTCCTCTATGCATGGTTCGTCCGGTGGTTATCATGGTGGCAGGGGTTCCCTTCAGTCCCCATCTCCAACTCCAGGTAGTTGCTTTGAGTGTGGAGAGGTTGGTCATGGATGGAGGTTTTGCCCTCGTCGTGCTAGTGGATCATCTCAGCAGAGGGTTCAACCCTCGACTTCAGCCCCAGTCACTGCACCACCTACTCAGGCAGCCAGGGGTGGTGGTCAGGCAGCTAGAGGCCGCCGTAGAGGGGGAGATCGAGCAGGTAGAGGCCAGCCACGAATTTATGCACTTCCGGCTAGGCCTAATGCTATGGCCTCAGATGCGGTGATTACAGGTACTATCTCAGTTTGTCATAGTGATGCTTTGGCTTTATTTGACCCTGGTTCCACATACTCATATGTTTCATCGTATTTTCCTCACTTTCTGAATATGCCCCGTGAGTCTTTAGTTACGTCTGTTCATGTTTCGACTACGGTGGGCGATACTATTGTTGTAGACCATGTGTACCGGTCGTGTATTATATCTATTGGGGGTCTGGAGACTCGAGTGGAGTTGATGTTACTCAGTATGATTGATTTTGATGTGATACTGGGCATGGATTGGTTATCTCCATGTCATGCTATTCTTGATTGTCACGCTAAGACCGTGACCCTGGCTATGCCCGGAGTTCCGAGAGTTGAGGGGAGAGGGTCTATAGAGCATGTGCCTAGCAGAGTGATTTCTTATTTGAAGGCTCAGCGTATGGTTGAGAAAGGATGTGAATCTTATCTTGCTTTCGTGAGGGATGTTAATAGTGAGACCCCTTCTGTTGATTCTGTTCCTATGGTCCGTGATTTTTCGGACGTATTCCCTGCAAACCTGCCAGGCATGCCACGTGATAGGGACATTGATTTTGGTATTGACTTGGTGCCAGACACCCAACCTATCTCTATTCCACCTTACCGTATGGCACCAGCGGAGTTGAAAGAATTGAAAGAGCAGCTTCAGGAACTCTTATATAAGGGGTTCATCCGGCCAAGTGTGTCACCTTAGGGTGCACCGGTGTTGTTTGTGAAGAAGAAAGATGGCTCCATGCGTATGTGCATTGATTATAGGCAGCTGAATAAGGTTACGGTGAAGAACCTGTATCCTTTTCCCCATATTGATGACTTGTTTAATCAGCTTCAGGGAGCTAGGGTGTTCTCCAAGATCGATTTGAGGTCGGGGTATCACTAGTTGAAGATTCGGGACTCTGACATTCCGAAGACTGCTTTCAGGACCAGATATGGTCATTATAAGTTTCTGGTTATGTCATTTGGGCTAACCAATGCCCCAACCGCGTTCATGAAATTGATGAACAACGTGTTTTAGCCTTACCTTGATTCTTTCGTCATTGTATTCATTGATGACATCCTGGTTTATTCCCGTAGCCAAGAGGAACATGCTCAGCACTTGAGGATTGTGTTGCAGAGGTTGAGGGAGGAGAAGCTTTATGCAAAATTCTCCAAGTGTGAGTTTTGGATTGGTTCAGTAGCTTTCTTGGGGCACGTGGTGTCTAGTGAGGGTATTCAGGTTGATCCGAAGAAGATTGAGGCAGTGCAGAGTTGGCCCAGACCGTCCTCAGCTATGGAGATTAGGAGTTTCCTTGGTTTGGCGGGATATTACCGTCGCTTTGTGGAAGGATTCTCTTCTATTGCTTTACCATTGACGAGATTGACCCAGAAGGGTGCTCCATTCAGATGGTCCGATGAGTGTGAGGAGAGCTTTTAGAAGCTCAAGTCAACATTGACCACAGCTCCGGTACTAGTTTTGCCTATTGGTTCGGGTTCTTACACAGTCTATTGTGATGCTTCTAGAGTTGTCTTGGGAGCGGTATTGATGCACGACGGTAGGGTGATTTCCTACGCGTCTAGACAGTTTAAGGTGCACGAGAAGAATTATCCTGTGCACGATCTTGAGTTAGCTGCCATTGTTCATGCCTTAAAGATTTGGCGGCATTATTTGTAAAAGGTACAGTGTGAGATTTTCACTGACCATCGTAGCTTGAAGTATCTGTTGAGGCAGAAGGATTTGAATTTGCGGCAGAGGAGATGGTTGGAGCTTCTCAAGTATTATGACCTTACTATTTTGCATCACCCGGGAAAGGCCAATGTAGTGGCCGATGCCTTGAGTCGCAGAGCCGAGAGTTTGGGGACTCTAGAGCCTTTCAGCAGCAGAGCAACCTTTAGCACTTGATGTTCAGGCTTTAGCGGGTCAGTTAGTGAGATTGGATTTGTCATACCCTCCACAGGTATTAGCTAGCATGGCTTCCCGGTCTTCTCTCTATGATCAGATTAGAGCTCGGCATTATGATGATCCGCATTTGTTAGTACTTCAGGATAGGGTCCGTCAGGATGATGCTAGGGATGTGACTCTCGGTGATGACGGTGTTATGAGGATGCAGGGTCATATTTGTGTGCCCAATGTGGATGCTCTTCGAGAGTTGATATTAGCAGAAGCTCACAGCTCGCAGTATTCCATTCATCCGGGTGCCGCGAAGATGTATCAGGATCTGAGACAGCAGTATTGGTGGAGGCGGATGAAGAGGGATATTGTTGAGTATGTAGCACGGTGTAATCAACTGCCAGCAAGTCAAATATGAGCACCAGAGACCAGGTGGGTTACTTCAGAGGTTAGATATTCCGAAATGGAAGTGGGAGCGGATCACTATGGACTTTGTAGTTGGACTTCCACGGACTTCGAAGGGTTTCGATGCTATATGGGTCATTGTGGATAGGTTGACCAAGTCTGTACACTTCATTCCTGTCAGTACTACTTATACTTCGGAGCGGTTAGCGAGTATCTACATCAGGGAGATTGTCCGATTGCATGGGGTTCCAGTTTCTATCATTTCTGACAGAGGCACACAGTTCAAATCTCAATTTTGGAGGGTCGTACAGAGAGGTATGGGTACTGAGGTAGAGTTGAGCACTACATTTCATCCTCAGACTGATGGGCAGTCGGAAAGGACTATTCAGATTTTGGAGGACATGTTACGTGCTTGTGTGATTGATTTTGGTGGTTCATGTGATCAATTTCTGCCAATAGCGGAGTTTGCATATAATAACAGCTACCAGTCCAGTATTCAGATGGCCTCGTATGAGGCTTTATATGGTAGGAGGTGTAGATCTCCGGTTGGTTGGTTCGAGCCCGGTGAGGCTAAGCTATTGGGCACAGATTTGATTCAGGATGCGTTGGAAAAGGTGAAGTTGATTCAGGAGCGACTTCGCACGGCGCAGTCTAGGTAGAAGAGTTATGCGGACCGGAAGGTCCGGGATGTGTCGTTTATGGAAGGTGATAAGGTACTTCTGAAGGTATCACCCATAAAGGGTGTTATGAGGTTCGGAAAGAGGGGAAAGCTGAGTCCTCGATTTATTGGTCCTTTTGAGGTGCTTCGGAAAGTTTGGGGAGGTGGCTTATAGACTTGCCTTACCACCTAGCTTGTCGAGTGTTCATCCGGTATTTCATGTGTCGATGCTCAGGAAGTATGTTGGTGACCCGTCTCATGTCTTGAACTTCAGCACAGTTCAGCTCGAGGATGATATGTCATATGAGGTTGAGCTAGTGGCTATTTTGGCTCGCGAGGTCAGAAAGTTGAGGTCCAAGGATATAGCTTCGGTGAAGGTTCAATGGAGAGGTCAGCCACTGGAGGAGGCTACTTGGGAGATCGAGCGGGAGGTGCAGGGCAGATATGCTCATTTTTTTGAGGCTCCAGGTATGTTTCTAGACTCGTTCGAGGACGAACGTTTGGTTAAGAGGGGGAGAATGTAACGACCCGATCGGTCGTTACACAGAATTTGCATTATATTTGCTGTTATTGCCTTATCATAGGTTGGTTATACTGTCTAGGATGGGTTAGAGTTGGTTAGCTCAGGTTCGGAGTGGTTATAGAAGGAGTTAAGACACTTAGCCTCTAAAAGTAACTTTAGAGTTGAAAAAGTCAACTAATAGTTGACTTATTGGTAAACGATCTCGGAATGCGGATTTTATGGCTCGGATAGCTTCGTTAGGTGATTTGGGACTTAGGAGTGTGTTCGGAATATTTTTGTGATGTCTAGTGGAGAATTAGGTTTGAATTGGCGAAAGTTAGTTTTTGGCGATTTTCGATCGGCAGTGGAAAATAGGCTATCGGGGTCGGAATGGAATTCCGGAAGTTGGAACATGTTCGTAATAGCATTTTGGATATGTGTGAAAAAGTTCAGGTCAATCGGATGTGTTCTGGTGGGTTTCGGCGTCGTTGGTGGAATTTAGGAATTTCAAAGTTCATAGGCTTGAATTTGATGTGATTTTGGTATTTTGATGTTGTTTTTGGTGTTTCGAAGGCTCGACTAAGTTCGAATGACGTTATGGGACGTGTTGGTATATTTGTTGAGATTTTCGAGGGCCTCGGGTGGATTTCGAAAGGTTACAGGATCAATTTAGACTAGAAGAAAAGCTGCTGCATTTTTTTCACAACAGCATGAATAGTAACTCGGGTGAACAGTAAAACGCGTGAACAGTACCTCGAAAATTCTGGACAGTATAAAAATAAACCCTCCGCGACCAATACCCACTTTTTCACCATTTTTGTACGGAAAGAGAGCTTTTGAGGCGATTTTGAAGAGAGGAAATCATTGTTCTTCATTGAGGTAAGGATTTTGGACCCTAATACTCGATTATATGTGATTAAGGATCAAATATCAGTGTTTAATTCATGAAAATCAATAGAAAAAGATGGAGTTAAGGCTTGAGATTATGAGACCTTTAGGGGTCGAGTTGAGGGGTCAAACAAACTCCGATTTTAGCGTTCTTTATATGTACGGACTCGTGAGATGATGAAGAACATTTTGGTATAAAATTTGTCGAGTTCCGAGACGCGAGCCCGGGGGTCGGGTTTTGGCTGATTTCGGATTTTGTGCTAAAATTGATACTTTTCAATTGGAATTCATTCCGTTAGCATAATTTGATAATAAAAATCTGATCTTGGTAGATTTGGAGCACTCAGAAGTTGATTTGAGAGGCAAGCGGGTTGCAGAGTAGCTTTTCGAGCTAGTTTGAGGTAAGTAATGTCTTTAAATCCTGTCCTGAGGGTATGAAACCCCCGGACTTTACATCCTTTCACGATTTTGGAGTGACGCACACACTGGATGACGAGTGTGGGGCGTGCACGAATTGGAAATTTGGAAATATGTTTCCTTTTTAGGCAACTATTGAGTTGCGGAACTGCTTTTAAAGCATATTCTTTATAGTATTGATATGTTTTGATATAATTGGGCTGTAAGCCATGTTTGGGGCCTAGTGATGATCTGTTTTAACCTCTTGGGCGCTATTTTCCTGATAATTCCTCACTTAGAAATTATGATTTTACACTCAGTCTTTCCTAATAAA
>ML308754.1:0-18837 GCA_005239505.1 Nicotiana paniculata | reverse complement strand
TTTAAACTTAAAGGAAACTATAAAAATAAGAAAACCCAATATTTACACTATAGTTTAAATTATACAAAATATATATATATGATAGTTTACTTATTAAAATTCTAATGAAAAGATACTCCTTATATATATTCAACTTTAAGAATGTGAGTATTATTATTATTTATTTATTTATTTTAATTAAATAAAATCTACTAAGTGTAAGATAAAAGCTTAAAACATTAATATTAGGCCTAAAAGGAATATTTACACTAAAATAGTATAACATTTGAGTGTGGTCAAAAATTAGTTGTTCACAATGGAAATTTCATGAAATTTCTAACTTCTTACTTCTCGAGATAGTTATTACAAATAAAATGACACTTATATGTTTAAATACTTTTTTTATTTCAAATTATACACTTTTTATTCTGGATAAAATAATTTATAACTATACAAATTTTTATGACTTGTTTTGAATCAAAGAGTTTCAAAAGTTTCATGCCAAATGACATGGCGGATTTTTTCTTTTTTTTTTGCAAGCATATTTCAAAGTGATAGAACTTTATACAATAAGGAATTAAATGAATATAATATGGTAAGTTTAATTCTTTTTGGCCCTAAGCTGGGGTTTGGTTGGTTTTTGTTTTGGGGTGGTCGGGGAGGGGGGGAGGCGGACTTGGACTTCGTGGGAGATGTTTTATCAAAAATATGTTAACCCCTTTTTTACACGAGTCAATGAAGAAAATGAAGGGTTAATCCTAGTTAAGCTCAATAATCGTTAGATCTAAGAATTTGGTGATGAATGAAATGAATCAAAGCGTCGCAATAGTAAATGCAGGACAAAGATGTGAATGACGATTGATAATGAATACACAAGTGAGTATGCGGATGATATACATGCATTGGCAATAAATGTAATAATAAAGGATATCTCGTCCCGAATATTAAATGGTTAGAGTCAATCAACTCTCTGTCAGCAATGTAGTTGATAAAAAACGTGGGTAAAATACAAGATTCTTGGATCTTGTATATGAAAAGGTATCTTCCAACTTGAGAATCAAGAGAAAAGACAAGTTTTGTATATTTTTCAATAGTCAATGTTACAAAGTGTTCTTTCAGAAGATTTCCGATACCTTTTTCTCTTTTTCTTTTCCTATATATAGGGGACATTCTTTTGAAACACTAGAGAAGTACAACTGAGAGAATATTCTCTCTTCCTGACCTAAACCTATTCTGCCGCTACCGTCCATTCTTCTTATCGACCAAACGTCGACCTTTCTTGAGAGAGGCTCTTCGTCACTAAAAATTAGCCATCTTAGACTTCGACCTCGACCAACGAAGCCATTACATTTGATTCAAATTTCGTCCAATGCAGTTAGTCCCTCCGCTTATTAAGGTCCTGGACCCCTCGTCCTTGATGATCGGATTACGACGTGCCCGTTATGAGAGAAATTTGGCTATGACAGTTGGATTGATCGAAACCAGGTTATTAATTTCCGGCAAGGCTGCGATTGGCGTAGAAGACCTAGGTGTTGTCATTGTCATGCGCATCATCATTGCGTGTCTTCTCAATGCAGGGTCTGCACTGTTGGTGCTTCGATTATGGTGCCATTAATGGCTTTCTCTCCTCGATTTTTATGCCACTCAACCCTATAAATAGGGAAGGGGTTTCTCATTTGAAATTTTTACTGTTTCTCTCATCTTAGGCACTCATTCTTGTTGTGTGCTTCTTCTCCGTTCTTTTTGATCTTTTCACTTCTAGTTTCTAGTTCCTCTCTCATTCACCAACCCTATTCTCTCATCTTGTTGCTCATATATCATATTGACGTCATGTCGACTCCTCTTCTTAGTCACGATGATGTTTCTGATGCCACCCCTTTGTTAGTGGCCATTCTCCCTACTGACGAGGAAACTTTGGTTGAAGCAGATGACAATTTTCCTACCGTTGATGAGGTGGTACCTAAAAACCCTATGATTAGGAATGATTTTCCTAAAGGGCCTACTCCCGCTCCTACACCTAGCATTCTGAATCGTGGCAGGCCGAATTGGATGATATGTGGGATAAATACCGCATCCCTCCTCATGTCGAGATCGCCCCTGCAGGGGGTAGTACTGTTCAGGTTCACCGGCTCGGGTTTTGCGCCTTCTATGCCTACCCATTCATGATCGGCTACACTCTACCTCTTCCTCAGTTAGCTGAAGAATTTCACTACTTCTATGACGTTTGCCCGACATAGCTTTCTCCATACCTATATTACAAGGTCTTTCTCATGCTGGCTAAATACGCGGAATTGGTCGCCTGCAAGGTCGACCTTCGCCGCTTATTGCACCTATTCTCGCCTACCTTCTTTCGAGGAACTCTGATACATTTTCGGAATCATGGAACGAAGGGATTAGTGGATGGGATGAACGATAAGACGATTCGACTGTTCTGGCATAAACACTTCATCATCAGAACTGAGCATTTGGTGGCAAATCCGAATGGGTTTCCTGGGAAGTGGAATTATAGTTGTAAGTGTTCTCCCGTACCCTCCGTCATTCACTCTTTGTTACATACATTTATTTTCGGCCTTCTTCTTCTTGTTTGCAGCTGTGATGAACTCTCCTTCCCTCGTCTTGGACATTGAGGGTTGGGTGGCTCGTATGTTGTCTCATATTGTGGGGATTCGTGATTGGATTCTTTTCATAAGAATTATAGACCTAAGATCCCGTCTGGTAAGTATTCTTATTCCCTTTTACGATTTCATCCCTTATTGTTTCCTGACTTAACTCCTCTTTGGTTTCAGGTAGGCGGGTTTCTAAGAAGGATAAGGCACCCGCCCTTGCCTTTTGTTAGAAGGTAACCTCGACTGCGATGGAGTTCGCTTTAGTCGAGTCTGTGTGAGATCATACTCAGACTCCGTAATTAGGGGAACCCGCCTCTTCAGATGTCGTTATTCCCGATGAGGCCCCACCTCAATAGGTTCTCCTCCTCACCAACGAGCTATCTCACGGCCAAGAACCGTCACCGAGGAAGAGACGGAGAGTGGAAACGGAGTTGGCCGTGGTTGTGGAAGAGACAAAAAACTGTGGCTCTCGAGGCGGGGACGAAGTCATTTTCGGTCATAGAGGCAGCTGTTATGTCATAATCTGCTATAAATAAAAGATCTTCCAGGGTCGAGGGGATTGGTAGCAGCGAGGAGCTTGTGCGGGTTATGGAGGGTAGCTCATCGTCGATGGTGAGAAAAGACAGCGATGTTCACACAGAAGACGTCGATTTTGGTTCTGACATCAAACCCGAAGAGGTACAGACCTTTACTGAGAGGACGACTCGTGTGGAGATAAGAACGGAGGGTCCCAATCTCCACATAGTCATCCCTGTAGACTTCAACTTTTTGGTTGACATAGAGCGCGTGAGACCGTTGTTCGTCCCTTTGTGCGCTGAGGTCAACAACAGGACGTTGCAGACAGTGAAAGATGTCGACCTTTCGGTTGGCATATCAGGAATGACCCTGCGGGTGAGTAGTTTCTTCTACACTTTTGCATGTTCCTCTAGTATCGCTTTACCTGGCTAATCTATTTCTTTTTGATTGCTAGAATCTCATCCTCGAAATTGAGCGTGACCGGTGGGAGGAGGAGAGGCTTGCTCACTGTAGGAGGATGGAGTCCAAGTATAAAAAGTATTGCTCTAAGTACCGGAAGGTGGTCAGGAGCATTGGTAAAGACGGCAAGTTCCAGGAGCTACGTGATGAGAATGGGAGGAAAGATGAAGAATTGAAAGAGAAGAATGAGGAGATTATGAAGGCTATTAGTCGTTGCAGCGTGTTGGAGAAGATGCTGAAGTCCAAAGAGGATGAACTCGAACTGGGTAAGTGGATAGTGGCCGAGAACGCAGACCTTCAGACACGGGTGGCGTCCTTGAAGATCGGGCTCGACCGAAATAAGTCGAGGACCACCGATTTGAGGGTTGAGCTGGATGCCAAGGTTGGAGAGTTGGAACTAGCCGAGAGGATTAGGATGGCCTCAGTGGCGGAGGCGGAAAATTTGGCGGGAACCTTGCGCATCTTATATCTGAGAGAGCAAGTGAAGGGACACATCGGCACTTAAGGTGGTGAGGTTGGATGAGCAATTTTGGAACTTGGAGGTGGAGCTGTCAGGATTGAATGAACAGATTGTACAAGGCCGAAAAAGAACAGCTGCCCCTCCCATCTACTTCTCAAGCTTCTGCCTATGAAAATGTATCGCGGGAACTGTACGAGATGTGGGTTCATACTGAGGCTTAGCTTGACGTATACAAGTCCTTGAGAGCTATTAGGGTGGTTTCCGAAGAGGAACTTGCCGATGTTCGTGTTAAAGCGCGGGCGACTCACGAGGCTTGCGGCTATGTGCTTGATACGCCCAGCGGGGAAGATGATGAAGATACTGTGGATGGGCTTGCCTTTGATCCTTGGTATGATGAAGAATATGCTGATGGGGACGACGCAGCGTAAAGCCCTTTGTATTCAATTTTCGGTTGTTTTGCTACTTACTGAGGGCATACTCGGCCCCTTTGTAAAAAAATGAGTAATGCAACCTAATTAGTTGTAATGGGATGGTCACCTTTTTCTATATGCTTTTGGATTTATGTTTTGTTGTATTCTATTGTGATGTTCTCAGGAGGCTGATCGTAGACCGACTTGGGGTCAATCTTTGGGAAGACATAAGACAGTTCGAGCGGGGTCAAATGTAAGTTATTCGAACGAGGTCGAATATAAGTTATTCGAGTGAGGTCGGATGTAAGTAATTCGAGCGAGGTCGGATGTAAGTAATTCGAGCGAGGTCGGATGTAAGTAATTTGAGCGATCGAATGTAAGTGTAGAATGTATGAGGTAGATCAGTTTGGAGTTGTGCGAAAAATGTTGCATGTTGCTTTGGTTATTCATTTTATTGGAGAGTATTACATACTTTGGTCAATACATACATTTGAGAAGTTCTTCGTCTACCTAGTCCATTCATCGGTCTGCTTGGAGTAGTCAATAGGAGAAGCGATGAATAAAAAACTTGAACTTCGAGGTGCCCCCTTCATCGCCTCATTAAAATCTCCTCGGTAAAAACCCAACTAGGGGTACGAATCCGGGTGAGAGAAATAAAGTACGACTTAGAGGGCGTCTATTTTCAGAAGTTGAAGTATTTGAGATGGGCGACGTTCCAATTGTTTGGTAGCAGTTTTCCTTCCATTGTCTCTAGTTGAAATGACCCTTTGTTAAGTGGTGATGTGATTCTGTATGGTCCGTCCCAGTTGGTTCCTAGCTTGCCCTGTTTTGGGTCTTTGCTTGCCTGTGTTTTGGCTTTGAGCACGTAGTCCCCGACTTTGAGTGGTATGATTTTGGCCTTTTTGTTGTAGTATTGTTCTGCTTGCTATTTTTGGGCGATCATTCTTATGTATGCAATATCTCTTCACTTTCTTATCTCGTCGAGGTCTTTCCTCTTATTCTCGTCGTTACTTGGTCCTCTTTCATTGGAGTATATCAGGCTTGGTTCCACGACCACGACCGGTATGACTGCATTACTGTCGTAGACCAATGAGTATGGAGTTTCTCCTGTGCTTGTCTTTGGCGTGGTGCAGTATGCCCATAACACCTTTGGTGTTCTGTCCAAAGCCCCTTGGCGTCTTCAAGTTTATTTTTCATGATGTTATATTGTATTGTTGGAGGATTCGGTGTGAGCGTTACTTGCGGGATAATATGGCGTGGAGAGTATTCGCTTGATGTGCCACTTTTCAAAAAATTCAGCGGTCTTTTTCCCGGTGAACTGTGGTCTGTTATCACAGCTGATTTCCTTGGGGATGACGAAATGGCATATGATGTTCCTCCATATAAATGCGATGACCTTCTGCTCGCGTATTTGGGCGAAGGCACCTGCTTCTACCTATTTGCAAAAGTAGTAAGTCAAAACTAAAACGAAACGTACATTACCTCGACCTGCTAGAAGTGGTCGTACGGTGTACATTCCCCATTTGATGAATGGCCAGGGAGACATGAATGAATGGAGGTGCTCGCCCGCATGGTGTATAATGGACTTACCGCTACTTCTGACACGGCCAAATACACTAGGAGGCCCTCGCCTGGTTCATCTTTGGCGAGCAGTGGAGGCGAGGTCAGATATGCCTTTAGCTCCCTTAAGGCTTCAACGCGTTCCGAGTTCCACTGGAGTCTGTTGTCTTTTTTGAGAATGTTGAAAAGTTTGTGGCATCTGTCAGAGGATAGCGAGATGAATCATGACAGACGGTTATACGGCCGGTCAGTTTTTGCACCTGTTTCTTGTTGGTTAGTAGTTCAGGTATTCGTCCAATAGCTTTGATCTAGTCAGGGTTGACTTCGATGCCTCTTTGTGACACCAGGAAACTGAGGAACTTGCCCGAGGTTACCCTGAATCATGCCGTAATGCCGCAGTATATCGAAGGCTTCTTTTAGGTGATCGATGTGATCTTCTTTCCTTTTGGATTTGACCAACATATCATCTATGTATACTTCCATCGTTTTTCCGAGCTGGTCTTTGAACATCTTGGTGACCAGTCTCTAATAGGTTGCTCCCGCGTTCTTCAACCCAAATGGCATGACTCTATAGAAATACATCCCTTAGTAGTTATGAAAGTGAGATTTTCATGGTCTTCCTCCTCCATGAGGATTTGGTTGTACCCCGAATTGGCCTCCAAGAAGCTTAGCAGCTCGTGTCCCGTTGTTGCATCGATGAGTTGGTCGATGTGTGGCAACGGGAAGGAGTCTTTTGGGCATGCTTTGTTTATGTCTGTGAAGTCTAAGCACATGCACCACTTCCCGTTTTTCTACTTCACCATGACCACATTGGCGACCCATTGGGGGTATTTGGATTCTCTGATGGAGCCGTTGGGGAGTAGTTTTTCTACCTCCTCGCGGACTACTTCGTTGATTGCACCGTTGAATTTTCTTCTCATTTGCCATACTGGTGGGTAGAGTGGATCTACATTCAATTTGTGCATAGCGATGTCCTTTGAGATACCCGGCATATCTGTTAGCATGTAAGTTTCACCTTAATAAAATATTCCTACAAAATTAATAAATAAATTAGTCTTATTTAGTTTTTGATTTTTAAATAGAATTTTTGGTGTTTATTTTGGGAATTATTTGCATTTATAGTTACATTTTTTTATTTTTAAAGTTACAAAAATAACAAAAATATTTAAACCTTCATCATCTTGCATTATTAGGTTTTTAATTAGTTTAATATCTAATTACATAATTCAATCACATTATTAGAAGAAAATCACAAAAACAATTTGTTATTCTTTTACATTTATTGGTATTAATGTTAAAACTAATGGCTTTTACTTTTTATAAACTAAAATTGACTAATTAGTTAAAAGATAAGGGTGAACCATTAATTCTTTCAATAAATTAAGGTAGCTTAGTATTTAATTAGTGTTAAATTAAAATTAATTAGATGTTAGAATTTATTTAAGAAATTTTAAGAGCTTCATAGCGGACTAGGCCAATAATTAATCAAGCCCAGTCCCAAAGTCTAACCCAAAAATGCCCCAGCACAATACCCAAAAATCTGGTCCAGCCCCCTTCTTACCCAAACGACCCCGTTTTAGTCTCTTTTAATCTCAACAGTTCGATCATTTTGATCCAACGGCTCGCAACTAATCTCCCACCCCCATATAACTGTCCAAACAGACCCCTAACCCCCAAAACACCCCGCCGCTCTCTCTTCTCTCTCAAAAAACAAACCCTAGCCGCCTCTGAACCCCTCCCCGTCTCCGCCATCCTCCGCCGCCGGAAATCGCCTCACGGCAGCGGACTACCTCGAATCCAACCCAAATTCACACCAGATAATCCCCGTGTCTCCCTCAATCCTAATCTACCACTAGCTTCCCCATAAACCCCCCCAAATCGGACATATTTCAAATCTAAAAATAATAAAAAACATAAATACTCTGTCGGAGAATCTCAAGCAATTTTTGGCTCAAACTCACATGAGTCGATCGCTCATGACATGAGCAATCGATTCATGTTAGTTTGAGTCAGTTTAAAACTCGTCGGAGACTGGTCAAATTTCGGCCAAGTCAGCATTGACGGGCTAAGATTCGTCGTCGTTGTTCATCGATTTACCTTCTTTTTTTCAACTATTTCCGGCCAAACCAGTACGCGTTCCTTTTCTCTTTTCTAGTTTCTGTTTTTCCTTTTTTTTTTTTTTTTTGTCTTTTGTTTTGTTGTTGTTGCCTTCTTCTCTTTTCTTTCTGTATTACCACTAGGTAGTTGTTGTTATTTTCAATTAGTTAAATTTAAATAGGTTATTAAAGTTAAATACATGATTTGGAATTAATATCTTAGGTTTGATTTTCTGTTCTGACCGGATGTAAATGGTTGATTTCAATTGCATAATTGTTAATTAACTTGTTAAAGATTTGATTGATTAATGTTTGTTCATATCACTTTGTTTGGCTGAAATTGAAACTTGAGGGGGGGAGGGGGGGAGGGGGGGGGAGTTTAAAGAAATATGGAAATTTAGGGCATTGAAAATCAAAAACTAGGTTAAAACTAGGGTGGCTATTTGTATTAAGCAAAACTAAAAGGGGTTACTTTTGAAATAAAAATGGGTAAACTTTAGGTTTAAATATCATAAGGTTATAGAAATATACAGTTGTCCCAGCATTGTTAGAGAAAGATGTTGAAATGTGGATAAAAGGGACAGTTGTACCGAGTCTATTAAAAATGTTGTACTATCTAATATTATGAAAATTAGGGTAGAATATTCCCTTATTATTCTTATTCTTATACAACCTATATAAAGAATAGTCCCTCACTCACTCAACACGCCCTGAATAAGCATATTCACTCTCAAAAAATAAGTCTAAGCATCAGATTTTCTCTAAAAAAACCTTTCATACACAAAGGAAGAGCTTCTGAAATTCAGAGATCTTTTTCTCATTTTTACACTGATTTTGAGAAAAAAATCTCTGAAATCTTCTCATTTGGCAAGAAGTTTGGCTTTAGAGCTCATTTTGGTTTTGGGTTCTACTGTGGGATTTCTGGTTTGAAAGTGAGGTTATTATAGCCGTTCTTGCAGTTTGTCATACTATGGTTGTTGTTGTTGTGTTGTGTGATGTGTTTGAGCTCCAGATTTCTCCATTTTGGAACTTTATTTGGTCTTCTTTTTTTCTGCTATTTTCTCTACTCTTAGGCATGTAATTATACTCTTACATTGAATGGAATTTCTTGTCTAAATCCCTGTTTAAATATTTGTATCCTCTTGTGATCAGCTGCAGATTTTAGTTACATTGTGTTAGTTTGTTCATATTTGTTTTCATATGTCCTCCTAGATTAATGTTTTGACTGTTTTCTTGTTGGCACGAACATGTTGTTTGGCTAGATCTATTCCGGACTTTTCTCTTATAATCTTTGATGCTATTCATAGTGGTGACATGTTTGAGGCAGTATTGAGGATGTAAATCTGACCACCAGTTGGTCAGATTTACTCCAGAAAATGCATATGTTTTGGATGTTCAATAAAAGAGGTTGAAGATTGTTGATCCTGTGGCTGAAAGTAGCATATACTTCTGTGGTGATTAAGGCTAAAATAAAGGTTGTAATAGATATGCTTTGTTGAAGTTATTAAGTACATTTAGTTTAAGATATGAACTTTTCGTCACTATTTTAATTAAATGTAATTTAAATTTGGTTAATCATGTAATGTCACATTTATTTGCGAATCTATTTGTAAGATAATGATTAGCAAAAATCATACTCCCTTGTAATGTTTGAATTCGATTATTGTAATTAATAGCTATGGGTGGGACTATGTCCAGTAGGCCAGTTGTAAATTTGAAATGAAGCATACTCTCTTCAGATTCTATGGATGGGGATCAGATGAGATGGACCAGACTTGTAGATCGGTCCAATTAGGAACTGCCTGAATAAGTCTCAACCCTAGGCAGCTGGGCTTGGGTGTAAAATCGAATGACTTAATCCTCTACCTTTGAAAATTAATATAGTCATAATTTACTAGTATTGTTAACTCAAATTCAAGTGCAATAATCTTCCTATGTGATGTTTATTCTCGTATGAATGGAATTAAAGTTGGACAATATGTGCTATACTTTTCCTTTTTTATTATTTCGAAAAATCGTGACTGGCCTAGTTCATTTAGAATGTGGTTGTGCCAGATTTGTAAAACACTTAGTTGGCCAATTTCTCTCATTTGGGTCCATAACAATTAGTTGCTAGATGACCCTAAATACATAAACATCTTTAGTCCAAATGCTTCCATCACCTTTACATCAATCTTAAAAATCATTTAGTAAGACAACTTCTAAAAAAATAATAAAATACTTTAGGCCCATCGGTAACTAGTTATTATCACGAATGTTCAATTGACGTACTTAAGTTCCCAAAAATTAAAATCAAAGTATACCTTCGCGTAACTTTGAATGAAATAATCGTATTAGTAACAAATATTCTTAATTATGTACATGTTCGCGTGACACAAATATGATTTAAAAAAATGAATATTCGTAGAAATACTTTTAGGAGTGGATTTAAACTACTATCATGATTGCATACATATTCGCTTGACGTGATATTGATTTTAAATAAATTCAAAGTACGCGCTCACGCGACTTTGACTATTTTATTAAATAAATCAAATATTGTGAATTGTGTACACATATGTGTTACATGATTTTCGACATATCAAAACTAAACGGGTATACGTATGCGTGACTCGTGTTAAGATAAATCTTTAAATACAAATAATTGAGTAATTAGAAGCGAAAAAAATGTAAAATGTACATAAGTCTTTAAATAAGTAATTAAACAATTAAATCCAAGTATTAATCATTAAGAGACCGTGCTAGAACTACGGAATTCGGGAGAGCCTAACACCTTCTCCCGGATTAACAGAATTCCTTACCCGGTCTTCTGGTTCGTAGACTTTTAACGGAGTCAAAATTTCCTCGATTTGGGATTTCAAAATAAATGGTGACTCAGAACACCGTAAATAAATTATTTCGAGTGGCGACTCTAAAATTAATTAAATAATCTCAAATTCGATTATGTCACTTAAATTGGAAAAACTTCCTTATCCCCCTTTCGGGAAAAAGGAGGTTTGCCAATATCTGCATGGGAGAAAGCGAATAGTTTGCATTGTTAGTTAGAGATTTATGAAATTAACCTGGTTCGAAGAGTTTGTGGTCGATGTAAGCCTTTTTGCTAATGTCATTTTTATCTATCGAGTCTTCTAC
This sequence comes from Nicotiana paniculata, assembly GCA_005239505.1. Taxonomy (NCBI): domain Eukaryota; kingdom Viridiplantae; phylum Streptophyta; class Magnoliopsida; order Solanales; family Solanaceae; genus Nicotiana; species Nicotiana paniculata. The sequence continues at coordinate 7,619 of ML308754.1, read as the reverse complement.
CGTTGACCCCGTGGCCTCCACGATGTCGGGTCCTTGATGACGTCGTTTTGCTCATCGAATTTGGTCCCCGGCTTTGGTAATTTCTATGCTTCTGAGCTTGTTCTCTTCAACTGTTGAGTGTATGCATAGTCTTGGGAAATGCGGTAGCATTCTTGGGTCCTGTGATGTGCGCCTCGAGTGCTGAATATCCCCCACGGGGTAGGGAACTTGATTGCTTGATACAGGCTGGATAGAATGGCTCTCATCGCGTGTATCCATGGCTGCCCTATGACAGCGTTGTAGGCTTTATCCTGGTTCATGATATGGAACGTTGTCTCTAAGGTTACACTCTCGGACAAGACCGACATCGTTATTCATCCTGAAGTTCTTTCAACTGCACTGTTAAACCCTGTCAGCGTTATGCAGCATAGTACTATCTTATCCTCCAGTCTCATTTGGGCGAGAACTCGGGGGTGAGTAATAAACGTGTCGCTCCCATCATCGAACATTATAACTTTTACATCAGTATTTATAATTCGTAAGGTAATAACAAGGGCATCAAGGTGAGGGAAATCCAAACTGTGGGTATCTGACTTATCGAAGATGATACTGTTTTCGAGGTCGTTGTATTGTTAGTGTGTGATTAACCACTTCAGTTTATGCGTGGCAGTGAACTTTACATGGTTGATTGCGACTTCATCACCCCCATCGCAATTGCATTATTTGGATGGTGCGGGCGGGGGAAGGTGGCTTCTTGGGGCCTTGATGTTGTTCTCATCATTGGCCGAAGTTTTCTCTCATGCGGTCACTCATCAACTCTTTTAAATGTCCTTGATTGAGCATGTATGCAGTCTTCGGTCTTGTGACCTCGCTCCTGATGGAACTCGTCAAGAGCATTCGACCTTCTGGTGTTTTGGTCGAACTTCATCTTCTGCAGCCACTTCACCTTCGGGATGAGATTTTCAAGTGCGTACACTATCTCTGAATGGGAAACACAAAAATTGTGAGTATATAAGAGTGGAGGCATACCTCTCTCGCTTTATTGAGCCCCAGTGTTTGGCCTGGGCCCTTCCGCGTGGCGTTGAGATGGTGGGATAGCAGTTCTCACATAAGGTTGGTGCATGTCCGAGGCTCTCTGATACATTTATGGAATTGTGGGACGAAGGGATTAGTGGATGGGATGGACGATAAGTCGAGTCGACTGTTCTGGCGCAAATACTTTATCGTCAGAACTGAGCATTTGGTGGCAGACCCGAATGGGTTTCCTGAGAAGTGGAATTATAGTCGTAAGTATCCTCGCGTACCCTCCATCATTAACTCTTTGTTACTTTCTTTTCTTTTCGGCCTTTGATACGTTCACCTTCTTCTTGTTTTGAGCTATGAAGCGCTCTCCTTCCCTCGTCTTGGACATGGAGGGTTGGGTTGATCGTGTGTTTCCTGATATTGTGGGGATTCGTGATTGGGATTATTTTCATAAGCGTTATGAACCTAGGATCCCGTCTCGTAAGTATTCTTATTCCCTTGTTCGGTTTCGTCCCTTATTGCTTTCTGACTTAACTCCTCGTTCGTGTCAGGTCGGTGGGTTTCTAAGAAGGCGAAGGCACCCGCCCTTGCCTTTCGTCAGAAGGTAACCTCGGCCGCGATGGAGTTTGCTTTAGTCGAGTCTGTGTGAATCAAACTCAGACTCCGCACTCAGGGGAACCTGGCTCTTCAGACGTCGTTATTCCCGATGAGGCCCCACCTCAACAGGTTCTTCTCCTCACCGACGAGCTATCTTACGGCCAAGAACTGTCTCCGTGGAAGAGATAGAGAGTGGAAATGGGATGGTCGTGGTTGTGGAAGAGATGGGAAAAACCGTGGCTCTCGGGGCGGGGACGAAATCATTTCCGGTTGTAGAGGCGGCTCTTATGTCAGAATATGCTATAAAGGAGAGACCTTTAAGGGTCGAGGGGATTGGTAGCGGCGAGGAGCTTGTGCGAGTTGTGGAGGGTAGATCTTCGTCGGTGGTGAGAAAAGATGGTGATGTCCATGCAAGAGACGTCGATTATGGTTCTGACATCGAACCCGAAGAGGTACGGACCTTTATTGAGAGGATGACACGTGTGGAGATAAGGACAAAGGGTCCCAATCACCATAAACTCATCCCTGTAGACTTCAACATTTTGGTTGACATAGAGCGCATGGCGCTGTTGTTCGCCCCTTTGTGCACTGAGGCCAACAACAGGACGTTACAGATGTTCAAATATGCCGACCTTTCCCTTAGCATATTGTGAATGGACCTACGGATGAGTATTTTCTTCTAATCTTTTGCATGTTCCGCTATTATCGATTTACCTTGGCTAATCTGTTTCTTTTTGCTTACTAGACTCTGATCCTCGAACTTGAGCGTGACCGGCGGGAGGAGGAGAGGGTTTCTCACTATAGAAGGATGGAGTACAAGTGTAAAGAGTACCTCTCTAAGTACCGGAAGGTGGTCAGGAGCGTTGGTGAAGATGGATAGTTCCAGGAGCTGCATGATGAGAACGGGAGGAAGGATGAAGAGCTGAAAGAGAAGGACGAGGAGATTATGCAAGCTATTAGTCGTTGCAGCGTGTTGGAGGAGATACTGAAGTACAAAGAGGATGAACTTGAACTGAGTAAGTAGATAGAGGACGAGAACGCAGACCTTCAGACGGGGGTGGTGTTCTTGAAGATCGAGCTCAACCGAAATGAGGCGAGGACCGCCGATTTGAGGGCTGGGCTGGATTCTAAGGTTGGGGAGTTAGAACTAGCCGAGAGGATCAGGATGGCCTCAGTGGCGGAGGCGGAAGCTTTGGTGGGCACTTTGCGCGTCTATAGATCTGAGTGAGAAGTTAAACGAACACATTGGCGCTTAAGGTGGTAAGGTTGGAGGAGCAAGTTGAGAACTTGGAGGTGGAGCTATCAGAATTGAACGAGCAGATCGTACAAGGCCGAGAAAAAACAACTGGCCCACCCATCTACTTCTCAAGCTTCTGCCGATGCGAATGTATCGCAGGAACTGTATGATATGTGGCTTCATACTGAGGCTCAGCTTGACGTATACAAGTCTTTGAGAGCTGTTGTGATGGTTTTCGAAGAGGAACTTACCAATGTTCGTGTTAAGGTGCGGGTGGCTCGCGAAGCTTGCGGCTATATGCCTGATACGCCCAGCGAGGAAGATGATGAAGATACCATGGATGGTCTTGCCTCTGATCCTTGGTATGATGAAGAATATGTTGATTGGGACGACACAGCGTAAAGCCCTTTGTATTTAATTTTCAATTTTTTGCTACTATTATGAGGGCGTACTCGGCCCCTTTGTAAAAAAAATGAGTAATGTAACCTATTAATTGTAATGGGAAGCTCACCTTTTGCTATATGCTTTTGGATTTATGTTCTCTTGTATTTTGTTGTGATGTTGTTCTCAGGAGGATGATTGTACACCGACTTGGGGTCAATCTTTGGGAAGACGTAGGATAGTTCGAGCGGGGTTGAATATAAGTAATTCGAGTGGGTTCGGATGTAAGTAATTCGAGCGGGGTCAATGCAAGTAATTCGACCGGGATCGAATGTAAGTAATTCGAGCGATGTCGAATTTAAGTAATTCGAGCGAGGCCGGATATAAGTAATTCGAGCGACGTCGGATGTAAATAATTCGAGTGAGGTCGGATGTAAGTATTCGAGCGAGGTCGAATGTAAGTAATTCGAGCGAGGTAGAATGTAAGAAGTACGAGCGAGGTCCAATGTAAGTGTAGAATGTAGGAGGTAGACCAGTTTTGAGTTGTGCGAAAAATGTTGCATATTGATTTGTTTATTCATTTCATTGGAGAACATTACATACTTTTGTCAGTGCATATATTTGATAAGTTCTCCGTCTACCTAGTCCCTTCGTCGGTCTGCCTGGCGTAATCAATAGGAGGAGCGATGAATAACAAACTTGAACTTCAAGGTGCCCCCTTCATCGCCTCATTAAAAACCTCCTCGGCAAAAACCCAATTGGGGGTACGAATCCGAGTGAGGGAAAAAAGTACGACTTATAGGGAGTCTATTTTCAGAAGTTGAAGTATTTGAGGTGGGCGACGTTCCAATTGTTTGGTAGTAACTTTCCTTCCACTGTCTCTAGTTGAAATGAACCTGTGTTAACTACTGATGTGATTTTCTATGGTCCGTCCCAGTCGGTTCCTAGCTTGACATCTTTTGGGTCTTTGCTTGCCTGTGTTTTGGCTTTGAGCACGTAGTCCCCGACTTTGAGTGTTCTGATCTTGTCCTTTTTGTTGTAGTATCGTTCTGCTTGATGTTTTTGGGCGATCATTCTTATGTACGCCATATCTCTTCGCTCTTCTACCTCATCGAGGTCTTGCCTCATGCTCTCGTCGTTACTTGGTCCGCTTTCATTGGACTATCTCAGGCTCGGTTCCTCGACCTCGACCGGTATGATTGCATCAATGTCGTAGACCAATGAGTATGGAGTTTATCATGTGCTTATCTTTGGCGTGGTGCAGTATGCCCATAGAACCTTTGGTGTTCTGGCCACAGTCCCTTGGCGTCTTCAAGTTTCTTTTCGATGATGTTTAATATTGTCTTTTTGGAGGATTAGACTTGACCATTTCCTACGGGATGCTATGGCATGGAGAGTATTCACTTTATGTGCCACTTTTCAAAAAATTCAGCGATCTTTTTCCCGGTGAACTGTGGTCCGTTATCACAACTGATTTCCTTGGGGATGCCAAAATGGCATATGATGTTCCTCCATATGAATGTGATGACCTCCTGCTCGCGTATTTGGGCGAAATCACCTGCTTCTACCCATTTGGAAAAGTAGTAAGTCACAACTAAAACGAAACGTACATTACCTCGACTTGCTAGGAGTGGTCCTACGATGTCCATTCCCCATTTGATGAATGTCCAGGGCGACATGAATGAATGGAGGTGCTCGCCCGCTTGGTGTATCATAAGTTTTTCACTCACCTGGTTCAGCTTTGGCGAGCAGTGGAGGCGAGGTCAGATATGCCTTTATATCCCTTAAGGCTTCAACGCATTCTGAGTTCCACTAGAGTCTGTTGTCTTTTTTGAGGACGTTGAAAAGTTTGTGGCATCCGTCGGAGGATAGCGAGATGAATCATGACAGGGCGGCTATACGGATTGTCATTTTTTGCACCTGTTTCTTGTTGGTTAGTAGTTGAAGTATTCGTTTCAATAGCTTTGATCTGGTCAGGGTTGAATTCTATGCCTCTTTGGGACACTAGGAAACCGAGGAACTTGCCCGAGGTTACGCTGAAGGTGCACTTCTCGGGGTTTAGATTCATGTCGTAATGTCGCAGTATATCGAAGGCTTCTTTTAGGTGAACGATGTGATCTTCTTTCCTTTTGGATTTGACCAACATATCGTCTATGTATACTTCCATTGTTTTGCTGAGCTGGACTTTGAACATCTTGGTGACAAGTCTCTGATTGGTTGCTCCCGCGTTCTTCAACCCAAATGGCATGATTCTATAACAATACGTCCCTTAGTGATATGAAGGTTGTCTTTTTGTGGTCTTCCTCCTCCATGAGGATCTGGTTGTACCCAGAATAGGCCTCCAAGAAGTTTAGCAGCGCGTGTCCAGCTGTTGCATCGATGAGTTGGTCGATGTGCGACAACGGGAAGGAGTCTTTTGGGCATCCTTTGTTTAAGTCTGTGAACTCTAGCACATTCGCCACTTCCCATTTTTCTTCTTCACCATGAACACATTGGCGACACATTGGGGGTATTTGGATTCTCTAATGGAGCCGTTGGCGAGTAGTTTTTCTACCTCCTCACGGACAGCTTCGTTGAATGCAGCGTTGAATTTTCTTCTCATTTGTCGTACTGGTGGTTAGAGTGGATCTACATTCAATTCGTGCGTTGCGCTTCTACTCCTCCGCATTCAAGAGAAGAGCCTGCGTTAACACAAACAAGGCAAACGAAAAAGTAAAACTTGCACAAATAAGTAATAAAAGCTTAACTCAGTCAAGTAGCTAATTTCTAAGTCCCCGGCAACGACGCGAAAAATTTGTTGCGACCAAACACACTCACGCAAGTATACGTGGCCGTCAAGTAATAAAGTAGTGAGTAGAGTATCGTTCCCACGAAGACTTATGATTAACTTTTGACTGATTCAACTCAATTAACTTATCGATTCAAGAGATTTATCACAAAAGATATAATTAACTAAGTTACTACCTAAAATACCAATTAATGAATTAACTAGGAAATCAACCAACACAAATAATAATTTCGACTAACAATCAATAGGAGAAGATATTCCAGGGTCACGGGCTAGCTAACAATCATGTTATATTCTTGGCTTAAAATAACTAATTGATTTATCTGGATTGTTGATTGACAGGGTTGATATTACTCATAAGAATCTGTCGAGTTCTTACTCGCCTATTCAAGTTAACTTAACGCCTATATGTCTATGGAATTAAGACTAACAAGAATGCATTTACAATTCCTGTATTTCAACCAAGCAAGGCAAATAGGTATATGTCTATCCTAATTGCGAATCCGTTCCCCGATGCCCGGGTTCAAGAACTTGCTCTATTTAATTCTTTATGCAATCTAGAATTCCCACTTTCGAGTTCAACTCTAGATTCGTAGATAGTATTTCACTGTTAGCTACTCAGTAAAATAATTAAGAACAGAATTAAATAAACAACCCAATATGATAAAATCAACTTCGTCAAATTAAACTTCAAACATCAACATTCATGTATCACCCATGACCCTAGAACAATAAGGTTCTTAGCCACTCATGTTCATACAATAATCAAATAATTCCCAATAATGCATAAAAATCAATAAAAGAAGGAAAAATAAGAACTCAAGACGAATGTCGTGGTTTCCAAGCTTTGTTGTGGCTTTTTTCTCTTCCCCGATATGTTATATGACCTAAAAGAGGTGTTTTTGGCTTATATATTGCATACAAAAGTCGTGGGCCAAAGTTCTCCTATTCCTAATCCAAATCAGCTTCAGGGATTGATGCTGGGGTGGATGCTTCGCATCCACCTCGTCCTCCACTTCTCAGCTTCGGATGCTATGGTGGATGCTTCGCATCCACCCTTCGTTCCTCCATCTCAGCTGTGCCCAGGTGCGGATGCTAAGGCGGATGCTATGGTCCGACTTTATTGCTAAGGGTGCACCAAGTAACCTTCTTTCCAAGGTTGGATGCAATGCATCCACCCTCTTTTCCTCTAGTTGGAGCATCTTTTCTTCATATTTTTGCTCTCCAAACACCCTAAATCATCACACACAACTCAATTAGTCATAAAACCAATANACCAAATAGTAACAAAAAGCGGTTAAAACATGGGCAAAGTAGCATCAAAACATATAGAAATATGCCCAACATCACCACCCCACACTTAAACCTTTGTTCATCCTCGAGCAAAGTAGAACCTATCGAACAAAATTAAGCTTATCGCTATCAAGCCATATATTTCAATTAAGCTTAAGCACCCATGACTTTGGTTGATACCAACAATTAGCCCCTTGCATATGCATTCTCGGACTTCCTTACCTCTGTTAGCACATTATTGGATAGTTCAAACCAGTCAAATAGAAAATTCGGGACATCTCAACCTCAGAAACTGACTCCTTAGCATAACTACTTTCAGGC
>ML308753.1:0-13301 GCA_005239505.1 Nicotiana paniculata | reverse complement strand
TCGGCCAGAAATCGAGTTTTGACGGGTTTAAGTGTTTCCCAATTGAAATAGAAGTCTCCTACACGGCTAGGGTTCACCCTAAACCTATAAATAGACGCCAAAAACACAATTACAAGGGGATTTTCGTGAATCAAAGTAGAGAGGGAGAAAATTCCATTGAAGTGCAAGAACATCGATTTCTACATCTAGTATTTCTTACTTTATATTTCAATTATGCAATTTCTTGTAGTTTTGTTTCGTCTAAAAATGAGTAGCTAAGTTTTTAATCTAGGGTTTTGGTAGAACCTGTTGGGTATGAATTTCTTGTAATATTAATATATTTTGATTGATTATTCTCTATTTGTTCAACTACGTTCTTATTGTAGTTAATTGAATGGCCATCAATTAGCTGTGCCTATTTAGTATGTATCTACTTGAGAGAGAGTGCATATTTAGGTAATTGTTTGAACAACACCACTCCTAGAGTATAGACGAAAGTCATAACCGAGGGTTTAGAGGTTGGATTAGAGATAACGATACCTCGGGTGCAATCTAAAGTGAACTGTAATGAAATCTAGCTAGCGTAACTTGAGAGAGTGCGTCTAGTAAATTATCATAATTACTTGAGAGAGATTTATGGTAGATAGAGTGTTCATGATTGATAGAGACGATTAATCAAGCTATAAGAAGTATCCGAGAAAGAATTCACCAACGGGGGAAACCATAACCTTAGACCTTTATTATCATTGTTTACACTATATTGTTAGACAATTACTAGTTTATTATTTTGTTATTAGATTTAGTAAACCTCATCAAATTGTATTCAAAAGTATTGAGAAACTTGATTAAACACTAGTTTAGTATTTTATAAACTCAATTGATACGTCAATTCCCTGTGGGATCGACTCTGGGCATAATACCCCAGGATTATATTTGCAACGCCCGCTTAGTCTTCTACAAGACATAGTTGAGCGTGATCACATATTACTAGCACCATCATAACTCTATCCACGTATCTTGGATGGACTTAATGAATGCTTCAAAAGCAAAAAATAAATCTCTTTTTGTAATGGTTGGGAAGATGTTTCACTCACATGGATAATGCCCAAGAATCGCTCTATAACCATTTCACTTTTGTTGACATATCTCAAAATTAGAGCCATTTTCTCCTTATGTGATATGTCTTTTGATTCATCAACTAATATTCCAAAAAAATCACCACCCTCTTTGATGATAGCTTTAGTTGTTTCTTTAGCACAAGCTTCCACAATCATTTTTTGAATTGTCAGACAAATCATCATATCATTTTGTGGAGCATGACGTAATATTACCTTTTTCACATCTAGATGCATATCCCCATGCCATTCCAAAAGTTTAAGAAAAGGGCCTTTATATTCCAAATGTTCAATTTCATCATGTCCACAAAACGGAAATCCCGATTTTAAAAGAAACCTTTCCACATCTATTGAGGCTTTTAAGCGCATACGATAATCACTTTTTACTTTTTCGCTTTGCTTGTCAAAAGAAGAAAGAATCGATTGACGTTGATTTATCAAATCTTGCATCCTTTTAAAACACTTATGATGGATACTATTCACTTCACCAACATGTGCCTTGAGTCTTTCCACACCTTTGTTTCAACCCCTAAAATCATCTTTTGTAAATGCATCTCCCCCATTACCACGACTTTCGAGTTCTCTCTTGAGTAAATAGCAACACAAACAAAATGCAGCATCTGCTTTAATGCTATACTCCAATCAGGACATAGTGAGAACATAACCAAACAGATGAGATGGTAACAGGTTCAATAATAAGCCCATGAATCTGCTAAGGCACATATGATTAACTAGTTCTTAGGAATGGTGTAAAAGCATGTTTAACTTCTAAAGATAGTCCTAGATAACACAGAATTAGGCAGATTTCATTACTCGATTAAAACTAAATTCAACATGTCTTAACTATAAGTAATAGCATTTAGGATAACATGGTTTAATAACAGTAACACATTAAACAAGTAATCATAGTGGAATAGCAAAAGCTTCAATAAACTCACCAGTTAAGATGAAACAGGAAAGAAGGAACTCAACAATGTAGCAATTGTCTCCAACGGAAGCAAAACAGTTGAGGATTTCTGGCCTTGGCTTCCAGCCGGCCAGGAATCAAAAGCACGGAATAATGTTGCTAGAGAGAATAGGAGTGAAAATTTTTAGTTCTAAATTTTATTTCAAAGGAGAGTTGGGAGGGATTCGAATAATCCTCTTAGCCTTAAAAGAATTGCTCACTTAAATACTGAAGTTAGTGCTTCAATCAGTAGGGTTGAACCCTAAATTTTTTGTGAAAAATATACAAAACCAGTAGGAAATAAGGTAAAGAATCGTATAAGGCAGACAAGAGATTATTGTAAAAAAATGATACTCAATCGAACCAGATTTGGTTCAAATAAAAAGGGTCGAAAACCCTAAATTAGGTAAACCCCAAAATCAGCAGATAATAATGGAAAAGAATCTTGTATTAACACATAAAAATGAATGTAGACAGGGATTATTCAAAAGAAACATGAAACTAAACCATACTAGTTCAAGTGAAAAGGGCTGAAACCTTAATTTCGGGTAAAACACAAAATCGGCAAAAAAGAGAAAGAACACATATTAGCACAGAAATAAACATATATAGGAAAATATTCAAAAGGAAACCTAATATCGAATCAGATTTGGTTCAATTAAAAGGGTTTGAAACCTTAAATTAGGTAATCCACAAATTGGCAAAAATAAACAGATCCATAAGTAATAGAACAAATATAGACGAAGAAAATGTTAAAAAACAGATTTTGAACTAGATTAGATTCAACTCAAAGAAGATCTGGAATCCTAACATTTAGGTCTTAGTGCGAATCAAGAGAGATATGAGAGAATTATTACAAATAATGCACTTAGACTCGAGATTGCCCAGGTTGAAGAGGTAAACACAGATTTGGACGGAATCAAAGCGTGGTACTTGCCATGTTTAGGAAAGTACCTAAGTTATTCCGGAATCTAGCACCAAATAAGGGAAGAACCCTATAATGGTAAGGGAATAGGGAAGGAATCCCATTGGGACAGGGATTTGGGGGGATTTGGGCGAGGCGACGGAGTTAGGGTTCATCACGGAGGGGAAATGGGCTACTTTAGAGAAATGAGGGTTAGGGTAGAGAGGATGGATATAAGGGAAGGGGGTCGTTAGTTGTGGGCCGTTGTCATTTTGATCAACGGCCAGGATTTAGGCGAATTGGGGGTCGGGTTTTAATAGATGGGTAGGGTATTGGGCTTAGGTAGATTGGGTTGGTTTGGGTAGTTTTAGGTCCGAATTAGTTATAAAATTAGGGCCAGATTTTAAATACTCAATTTTAATAAATAATAATTTACAAAAATAATAGATAAATAACAAAATATATTATTTGTGCATGCAAATGATTAAAAAAATTGTTTAACATTATAAAAAATATGAAAAGTTATTTTTGCATAAATAAAGTAATTTAAGTACATATGGGCTATTATTGCAAAATGTGTAATTATAAAAAATATAAATAAAATATTTAAAACCTAATATGGGTATAAATGATGAGTTTAGATGATTAAATAATTGCAAAAATAATTTGGAAGATAATTATTGGATATCTATATAAATAAAATGCATAAATAAATTGATTCAAATCCTTTAAAATCATAAAAAATTATGAAAAATGCTTATTCCTGCTTGTAAATCAATTGATGATGCATGTAAACTATTTTGAAGGTATATACATATATTTGAAAAATATGAGGAAAAAATTGGGTATCAACAAGGGGGTTTCTCAAATTTAAGAGATTAGAAATTCTCCCAAAAGAATCATATACAAGAAGCCACGGATAATATAGATATCTGTATTATCTGTTGGTTGACCCATTTTCTATCCGTATTCAATATGGGTCGGAACAAATAATTTATTTCTTTTCGCACTACCCCTTTTTTAGCCGCCCGTATTCCCCTGACCCGCCTAATTTTCACCCCTAGTACTCAGACTCATGAGTTCATTTTGATCGATATAAATATAAGGAAAATTACGCGATACTGTCACGACCCAAAATCCATCTAGTCATGATGGCACCTAATCCAACCAGCTAGCTAAACTAAATAACAGTCAACACAACTCAAATTAGAATAATAGGAGCCAATAGTAAAATAACTGAACTTCTGAACAAAATCCCAAGGATTGGTATTACAAGTCATGAGCCGCTAAGACTTAGATTTACAAACATGGTATGAAAATAATTACAACATCTGTCTGGAATATACAAAAAATAGAATACATTTTCTAAAGACTATCAAGGACAAGTGGTAGCTATATTCAAAAAGCAGGTACAGCTTTTATGCCATCTTCTGCCATACACAGCAGCATCAACTCCAAGATCTGCATGCAAGGTGCAGAAGTGTAGTATGAGTACAACCGATCACATGTACTCAATAAGTAACAAACCTAACCTCAGTTTGAAAGTAGTGATGAACTCGGAAGATGGTCAATGTCCAACATCAATAATTAATAACAACATGAGATATGATAATGCCAGTAATAGTAAATAACTTAGAATATATCATGATCAACTCGTTCACAAATACGAAAAATGAGACATGCTTTTCAAGTATAACAGTTGAAGCCCAAATCTCACACCAAAATCACTGAAATATTAGTTTACCAGAGAAATGTGATTTTTCAAAATTTTCAACAACAACTAAGACTTTGCATTTACCCGTTAGCATGAGAAAATACATCTCTATGCCTACAAGTCTAGTATACATGTCAAGTCAATAACACCATATTGCCATCTAGCATAAGGAAAATACATCTCTATGCCTACGTGTCAAATATACATGTCAAGTCAATGATATCTTAGAGAAATCTTCAAGTACACTCACTCCCAGCACACTCAAGGTGATTGGCTCAAATGCCACTCACCATCACACACATAATCACTCAGCACTATACGGGTATCTGGATCAAAATCCCCTAACCAAAGCACATGTATATCACTGGGCCTACGCTCACTATAATATCAGACTCTGGAGGGGCGGATCCTGGCCCAAGTTCTAATCAATAGCCAATATAGCCTCTTGCAGTGTGCCACTTGATCTAAATAACAATTTGTTGTGGCTTGCAAACCGATCCAAATAACAGTCTGTTGCAGTGTGCAATACGATCCAATAACAATCTGTTCAGCGTGCAACCCGATCCAAATTATCACTCATAGCACGACTCTATGGCCCACGACAGTCATCAATTCTCTCAAGTTTCCATATGCCAACATCTCTCATAACATAATCCAATTACAGCACACGAAATATCACAAAGTGCCACAAATTCAACTCAAACTCGCATCACGTACAAGGATACGTATAACATGTGAGACCGCATATCAGAAAAAACACGGAAACATAGATATAGCATGCAGATATAACTATCATGACAGAACAGTATGACTACGGCTATGGCAAATAGCTCAACACGGCATAAATAGCCATATCGTATCTCAAATAATTAAACAGATAGCCTAGACATGATTTTTAACATAAATGGTAAGTCCCGCAGTCATACAAGTGGATAAATCATGATATAAAAGAAGTATGATAGTAAAACAAGGCATATAATAGCCTAAGAACTACCAGGATCATGAATACTCTGGTGCACACACACACGCCCGTCACCTAGCATGTGCGTCACCCCCCCCCCTACATACACATCTTAAATATAATAGTTTTCAGGGATAAATACCCTCAATTACAAGTTTAGATATGTCACTTTCCTCGAACAAGCTAAATAAATACCGAGCAAGCCAAAGGAATACTCTAGAAACGCCATGCCGCGCGAATTGACCTACGAACCACTCGAAACTAGCCAAAGAAACTCAAAATCATCAAATAATACCATAAGAAACTAAATCACACTATAGAAGTCAAATCTTCAATTTAATACTCAAAGTCAACCAAATATTAAACACTGAGCCCGTACCCCAAAACCCCACAAACTCGTAAAATTCCGACAACCCATTCAAATACGAGTCCGACAATACTAATTCACGCAAGTTTGACTCAGAATCAATGTTCAAAACCCAATTAATAACATTAGAAAAGTTTAGACAAAAACCCCCTAATTTCTCATCTGGATTCACAATCAAAATACCAAAATAGAAGATGAAATCATGTAAAATAATCAAATCTGAGTAAAACATACTTACCCCAATCCATATGGTATAAATCCTCTCCAAACTCGCCAAATCCGAGAACCCCAACTCAAAATGTGATAAAATAACTCGAAGTCCGAAAATAGAGTACTTTATAACACTGATCACGTAAACCCTCCATGATCGCAAGACCAGCTTTGGATAGCGAAACACAAAAGGATCTACTTCGAAGACACCTTACGCGAAGTCGGCCCAGGCTCGCAATCACGATTCACATCTGTACAGACCCTCACAAACACGGACACATGTGTGAACGCGAAGAAGAACCCCTCATGACCTACCCAGACTAGCTCAACACTATGTGAACGCGTAGTCCCAGATGCGAATGTGAAGGCTTAAAGCCTCAACTATCGCGAACACAATCTCTACAGAGCGAATACGAAGAATACCAACTCGCAGAACACTATATGATCGTGGCTTCATCTTCGTGATCGCAAAGAACAACTAAAGCATAAGAAATCATCAGAAATGAGCAATAACCAACATGGCCCAAAATGGTCTAAAACACATCTGAAACTTACCCGTGCCCCTCGGGACCCCGTCTGAACATGCCAACAAGTCCAAAATATAACACGGACCTATTCGATGCCTCAAATCACACATAAAAACATCAAAATGATGAATCACACCTAAATTAAAGATTAGTGAACTATTTCAAATTTCCAACTTCCAAACTTATTCCAAACACGTCTAAACAACTCGGATTCACCTCAAATTTTGCACAGAATTTCCAAATGATATAAAGAACCCATTACAACTCCCCCAGCAACAATCTAAACCTGATAACATCGAAGACAACTTCCGCTTAAATCTATGAACTTTCTAAGCCTTCAAATTGCCAATTTTCGCCAATTAGCGCCTAAACCTTCTAGATCTATCCAAATGTAAATTTGGGCATACACCCAAGTCCAAAATCACCATCCATACCTAATGGAACCATAAAAACACCGATCCGAGGTCAAATACACAAAAGTCTAACTTGGTCAACTCTTCCAACTTAAATCAATTCCGAACAAATCGAAAGCCAAAACCAACATACTCACAAATCATAATACACCATATGAAGCTACTCATGACCTTAACCACCGAGCTAAATGCAAATGTTCAAAACGACTGGCCAGGTCATTACATTCTCCCACACTTAAACATATGTTCGACCTTAAACGTGTCAAGAGTCGTTCCTAAGCCATCAAATCACTATATAAACTCACCATGCAAATACCCATGGGTGGTTCCACATCATCCTGATCCATATAAGCCTGAAAACACAACCTAACTAAAGGTCTTTACTTCAACCTTAGTCCATAAACCTTATAATCAATCTCCAAAATTCAGAATCCATTATAAGATCTGATTCTCGCATGCAAACACTGTGCAAGACTGAACAAGATGTATCAAGCCATAACCATATCCCTAGATATTTCCACATGATAACCCACATAGCTCAGATACTCCTAGCAATAACTTCCAACCACAATAGTTGCGCGATAAATATCCTGTATAACAAATCTCACATTAAACAAAACCTAGTTCTAAACCTTTGTACACTACCAACGATGAAAGAAACATGTAGAAACTCATAACCACTCATTATATCAATAAGTCGTGGAGCTTCCTCGCTCGATAAGAATCATTTCCAAATTCTGAGCTGACTAATGATGTTATTCATTTAAACATACCTTAATCAAATTCGACAGCATCCTGGTCTAATAACCTCATCTCATCCAGTACAAGCTGCTCGACTCGCACACCACATCAATACCACCTAGAGCCACATATTATGCAATCCGAACACCAGACAAGCAACAACTCCAATGTAACCAATGATGAAAAAATAACCCAAATGAGAGAACTGTACCACAAGCTCCACTGATACCAACATGGAGCGAAATTCTATGAACCTATCACACAAAGTAGAAACAAAACATACAGAATAAGAACAAAGGACCTTATCCCAACATAACTCTATTGTGATGTGCGACCCAATCCATACACCAGTCTACATGGAATGCCTCGAGCCACACTGCTCACAACCAACAACCACATGCATATCAACAACAAGAACGCGAAGTGCATGACCATAAACATGGAGAAACAGATATCACCATATACAACAAATAGGAAGACCATAACCACGGCATAACCAACTATCCAACAACACAAGAGCCATTTTGTTCGAATTCCTCCATAAGGCCCAAACAGAACCACATCAAGTGTAAATAGTCAACAACCTCATAATCCATTGTAGCATAAAAGAGTAGCACATGGAATATATAAGAACGCGAATATGGTAAACTTTAGTTGATGACACACCCCTCAATGATAGTTGTGTTGAATAAACAAACCTGATCTAGTATGGAATACACATCCTCTTTAGGCCTGCCAATGGGCCACTAAATCAATTATGATCCTCCCAAAATAGGTAGACAGCCTTCCAAAAGATCCAGTGTAACCTATCCATAACACATACCACGAGTTGTCTAACTCTGGCCATATCTTCATAACCCACAACTCGGGACTAGTCCACCTCTGAGAACTCCCAGTCTCCAAATCCCAATATTACTAGAATCTACATATATGCTCCCAACTCCATCACTAAAATGACTGACACATCCCTTATACAGAATCATCTCACCAGTGCCACATAACAAAATCTAAATATCAACAGTTTATCAACAAGGCGATGACCTTAATACAAGTTAAATATTAGGGAGTCAAAACACAATGTTTCTTCTGAAATGTACACCCTTCTCAGGTGATACCAGTTAGTGCCAACATTCTTCTAAATTCCTGAAACCGTCCATGCTATCTAAAACCCATGACCTTCCTTCGAAACTGAATCGCAACCTTATACATGTAAAACCCGATACCACACGTCGCACCGCATCTATCGTGCAATCATAAGAAGACATGAGAATCCTATTATCAACTTTGAATCACAGGTAGGATACACACCTCATCCACCGGGAACCTTCCACTTGTTTCATCTAATATAAAATCACCACGCGTAACAAACTCCCCATGCCTGTCGGAAACACCTGCCCAAGTCGTGGTCGAAATCATCAAAAACTCGTCGAAACTAGTAGCACATAACTAAGCCATCATAATTGAATTCCTCTAACTCAACCAAGTCACGCAGATCGTCAAACCAAAGAATATTGGCCCAAAACACCGATAAAGCTCATCACATCAAAAGAACCCAAAGAATTGATCATTTTTATTACCATGCCGACCTGAACCACTACCAGGCTGACCCATTTCTTCGAGTTCCTCTCGACATGAATTCAAGTTAACACTTCTCCTTGCTAGTTGATCACGCTCAACTATGTCTAATACAAGACTAAACGGGCGTTGCAAATATAATCCGGGGTATTATGCCCAGCGTCGATCCCACAGGGAATTTACGATATCAATCAAGTCTTTAGAATACGCAAATTTTACTCAATCAATTCTCTCAAGACATTTTAATATAAATTGGTGATGTTTTTCTAATTCTACTGACAATAATAATAACTAGCAATTACTAACAACGTGTTCTAAACAATTATGATAAAGGTCTAAGGCTATGGTTTCCCCCGTTGGTGAACTTACTTCTCGGATACTTCTTATAGTTTGATTAGTTGTCTCTATCAATCATGAACACTCTATCTACCATAAATCTCTCTCAAGTAATTATGATAATTTACTAGACGCACTCTCTCAAGTTACGCTAGCTAGATTGCATTACAGTTCACTTTAGATTGCACCCGAGGTATCGTTATCTCTAATCCAACCTCTAAACCCTCGGTTATGACTTTCGTCTATACTCCAGGAGTGGTGTTGTTCAAACAATTACCTAAATATGCACTCTCTCTCAAGTAGATACATAATAAATAGGAACAGCTAATTGAGGGCCCTTTCAATCAACTACAACAAGAACGTAGTTGAACAAATAGAGATAAATCAACCAATCAAAACTATATTAATAACACAATAAGTTTATCCCCAATGGGTTTTACCAAATCCCTAGATTAAAGAAGTTAGCTAGACATGTTCATAAGAATCAAACCCAAAATAAATTGCATAATTGAACTACAAAGTAATGAATAAAAGATGTAACAATAAATGTTTTGTCACTTCAATGTTTTCCTCTCTTCGAATCCTTCGAATCCTCTTCAAGTCATATTCAAGTTGTGTTTTAGGGGTCTATTTATATGTTTAGGACAAACCCTAAACGTGTAGGAGACTTCTATTTCAACCGGAAAACACTTAAACTCGTCAAAACTCGGAACTGAACGGACTACAGGACCCGGGCGTTTGGGCTCAAACGCCCCCTTAAGGCCAGGGCAGGCCTGGCGTTTGGGCTCTAACGCCCCCCTAACGCCAGGGGCTGCCTGGCCTTAGGGGACAAATGCCCCCTTAACGCCAGGGGGTGCCTGGCTTTATGGGCCAAACGCCCGGCTATCGCCAGGGTATTTCCTCTTCGACCCTTAAGTGTATTTTCGACGTATTTGCATCCCTTTAGCTCGCTTTCCATCTCCAATTCACCTACACATAAAAAGTGTATTTGTATCATTAACGCACATAAAATGTAAGGTATGTAACATGTTCAACTATGAATTCTAGCCTCGCATCAATACCCCACACTTAAACCTTTGCTCATCCTCGATCAATCAAACTACACTCATGTACACAACTTATTAAGCAAATCCCTTAACACGTTATACCAATAATTTTTAAAACATTTCAAGCACAGAGGTGTGACATCCTCGCCTCAATAATCGACTCACAAATACCATGCTTTATTCACAATTCACTAACTACTCTAACTTAGAGGTCAACAACATTACTTTTCCTTCATGAATCATGTGCCTCACCAAATCAAAGAGCTAGTTCCTCACACAATAAAATTTAAGAACACTTAGGAACTCAAGATAGAAAGAATTCACTTGCTCTCAAAAAAAAACATTCATATGCCACAAAAGGCGTACCATAGGCTTGCCCGTAATGTAATACTCTACTAATCGAGCTCATTCAGTCTAGGATCAAGTAGGACTTTAATTTGGTTGTAATGTAGGCTGCGGGACGGGTAGGATACATTTGGATATAAGAGTGACTACACCTCCCTAAGCACATTAATACATATACTTTCACTCAGACTTAAATTAAGCCAAACTCCTTCAGACAAATGTTATTACCCCATACTTCTTTAAGCACACTTACATTAAGAGTCACCACATATATTTCTCTTTCACAACAATACAACTGTTTATTTTATTTTTTATTTTTATTTTTTTCTTTTCTTTTCTTCATCTCTCTTTTTTTTTTCTTTTTCAAGTGACTCTTATTTTTCAAAACAATGCACCTTTCTCCTTATTTCAATTATTCCCCTCAAAAACCAATCTACCACCCCACACTTTAATGTTTCCATCATTCATCACATTTTCAGTGCTTACGAGAGGTGACACGGTTCAAATATATGATCGATTCAAACAAAAGGGATATGGCTTGTAATGTGGTTGCCAAAGAAACAGGATTATAGGCTCAACGGGGTTAACGACGATACATAACAATTAGGTGGGTAATATATATAAGTGGCTCAACAAAGAAATGCCTATATCACTTCCAAAACTGAACAAAACTTCTATTTCGCTTTGCACACACACGGGGCAAGTTCTAGACATCAAATGCAACGCACAGAATAACATACAAAACTCACACACACTTGGCACATAACTCACTCAGGATTGGATCTGTCACAACACTCCAGTCAAAGCAGTTAAGCAAATCTTAAGAACTCCTGATTTAAGGTATTTATCCTGGAGTCAAAAATTGAGCCTAAGCGTCACAACCAAAGTACTGACTATTCTCAAGGCATTAGCACGTTTCGAGATATTGCTCCAATTAAGCTCTTAACCATATGATTCCTACTCCTAAAAATTAAAAACTAGCTACACCCGGTTCAATTAAAAACCCTTGGAAAAGAACCGTGGTCCAACGAAAAATCAAGGGGAAATTACTACACTACCTAAAACAAGACAAAAAAACATCTTTTTGGTATTTTCTCTAGACTTACTTTCTTCAAGAAAACTGTCAAGGAGATCCATCGTCAGGAAAAGTCCACATATTTCTAATAAATTTTTTTTTCTGTTTTTGTTCTACTTTAAAAATAAACACTTACCAACAAGAAAACTAAAACTACTAACAAGAATACACACTAAACACAACAAATCACAACAATATGTACCACACCTCACACTTAAATCATGCAGTGTCCTCAATGCATCACATATATACAAAACAAGAAATAAAAGTAAGGTGTAAGAAACTCCCTAGACCAATAGTGTTGGCATCCTTTCCATTGATCTCGCTTTCATGCTCCTTTGAGCACATGCTTGAATCACTTTATGCCTCCACTTTGAACTTATGAATTGAACCCCAATTTTTGATTCTGCTCTATGATCATGCTCATGGGGTGGTGGAACAAATCTGCCTGGCCCAATAAAACCATGTAATAATCTGCGCTTCTTGGCTTTTCGATGAAATGTGTACTCCCTACTTTCTGGCAGGAAGAATTCAAGAATGTAGGCATCTTGTTCTTTATCCCTCAGCTCATCAGGTGGTTCGGATAACTCTATTTGCATATCATCATCCCAGCACAATGTGAACAAATGGTTGGAGTGAGTACCAACATCCTCAACAATAATGACACTAGATTCAACAAAATATGTATCATCAATGTCTTTGTTTATATCTAGTATCTTTTCTACCACATCAGCATCCTCTGATTTCAGTTCTAACCTGGGTGGTTCGTCAATAGATGGCTCGGCCGGTGGGTTCTCTCTTTCCTCTACATATAGTGAATGAAACTCGAGAGCCTGTTTCCATACCTCTTTTTCCTCAAGTGCTAACACCCAATCTGCTAGTTCTTCACCGTTCATATCATCCAGCTTCATGAAACATTCATCCAAAGGGTCCCCAACAGTCAGGAAAGCATTATCTTTTTCTGGTATCACATTCACAGCATCAATAAGAGAGCAGTTGGTGAACGCACTAGGTCACCTCATAAACTTCTGCACGTTGAAAGTGATC
>ML308752.1:0-33304 GCA_005239505.1 Nicotiana paniculata | reverse complement strand
ATGTTCCAAATACTCTCTTATCAATCACATTCAAATACCATCCAGTAAGTGTAGACAGCTTCATCTGGGCCTGCATGCAGATTCTCATGAACACTCTAACACCCTACATAAGTATTCCATACATTTTGGAAAGCATTAAATTAGGTCACTAGGATATGAGCACTTGTAACTAATAAGTTGCAATTTTTTTTACCAAGACCAATAACTTACAATTCATGGGAATACCAAGGCTATGAAATTGACAAATACATACCTATTGAAGAAAATGCAAAAATTAAATATAAGTCAAAAATGTTTGGGCGCTGGATTAAAAAATTACTTGAGAGCATGATTATAAACGCGTATCAAATGACTTGTAAGGGAAATATACAGGACCGAAAATCAGTTTCTTTTAGAAGTCAGATACCTGGTGAAATTCAATAAGAAGATCTTTGCTTGTGAGATATCTCTCCACCGATAGAGCAGCTACACATCCTGAGCCAGCTGCAGTGATGGCTTGCCTCCATTCATGATCCTAAGTATGGAGAACATGTCATGGTGATATGAGGAAGTATCATACTATAAGAAGTTGCGAAGACAAATCATAAGATGGGTTTCATTCTACAGGAAAACAGTGAGAAAAATAACTTCAAAGGAAAAAAAAAATGTTTTATACTATCATGATTTAATCTCAGGTTTTCCTCTACCCAGGCAACCTAAGAATTCAAAAAGAGAAGGTCTGAGAAATGACATCACACTACATATTATTGGATGGCTCCCCTCTCTCATTGCAACACCTTGACAGAAACTTCTCTTGAGGACTTAACTCAGACGTTTCAATCAACAAGCTAGAGTCATGATGTTCATACAGCACACGAGATACATCTAAAAAGGTCATGCATAATTAACCTGAACTTTCTTAGGTGTGCAATCAGCACCTGAAGTGCAAGGATAGTAAAAAAAAAAAAAGGGAAAAAAAACAGCAGGAATAAAATAATAAATTGCTGTAAGTACCTGTACATCTCCAGCTGCAAATACACCTTCCACAGAAGTGTTTGCCGTTCCCTCCTTGACCAATATGTAGCCTGAGCTATCAAGTTCAACTTGGCCTTCCAACAGTTGGCTATTTGGTGAATGACCTATACCATAAAACAAGCCTTTTGCCTCAATCACGGATTCTTCCTGAGTATCAGCTTTTCTGATCAAAACTCCTGACATCTGGCCCTTAGGGTTGCTGACGACATCCACGGTCTCAGTGTTGAAATGCACAGTGATGTTTGGATTGTTGAAAACTCTGAAACATTCCGCATAATCAACCTGTTAAACAAACATTTCAGGGAGTTGAAACTTGAAATATATAGCTCATTAGTAATTCAATCCGCTTCATAGGTCAAATAGATATGTGACAACATTTACAGAAATAGGTATGACACAAGCAGAATAAAAGCGACAACAGGTTGAAGCTGGGGAAGAGGAAAAAATGAAAAATAATCAGCAGCAAACCAAAGTGAGCTGTCATTACTGAGACAAACAGGAAATACTGGATTATTTAACATATCTCTCATCAGAGGATACACCTACATTGGTCAGTCACGTCACGCGACTTGCAGGTGCATGCTGAACTCAAATCATGATGATATTGTAATGCAGTGAGCACATTCACTAGTGTGTACAACACAGTATTGAACCCTTTTAAATTGGTATTAATTGCAATGCCTATGAGGGAGAGCCCAATGTACGTATTAGAATAGTGTAATAATAGATACAAATCTTTGTTGACTCCCTTTCATTGACATTGTGAAGTCAATATTCCAAGAACTGTCTATTGTACTTGATAAGAGAATGAAATAAAACGCTGAGTATTAAAGAGCACAAACAAGACAGGCATTGATGTATCTCAGATTGTGGCCTTTGACAAGGCCAAGCTCACAACAATCATTGGGATCCTCTACAGTGAGTGCTTTATATGGCAAGGCCTAGGAGAAGCTAAAGGAGATGGCTAATTTTGGAGTGTGTTATTCTGCTCTCACAAATGTAGTGATAAGTATGTTATAAATGTGAAGGAGCTGGGTATGATGAAAGCAATGTGGATAATTAAGTTAGGGTGACCAAAGAAAAGTAAATTGTCAGGTTGTTTCTAAAGGAGAACCGAGGGGTCAGCAAGATACGAAAACTCCGAACACAATGACTATTTCTGACGACTAAAACGCAATTGTTATCTATCAGCTGCTTTTCGACTCTCTGAAAGTATGAAGTTGTGCAGTTGGTTTGGTTTCTTTATTGGATTTTGTCCATATATTTCGCCATTTAAGTAGGCTTTTACAGCTTGGCACCTTACAAGTTGACATCGTATATAGCATACCCCTCCCAAAGAGAGAGAGAGATTCATTAAGACCAGAATTCAATTAGAGAAATACTGCTGATCTGGCAAGCTACTTATCTTGAATTAGATTTAACACTAGAAAAGAAGAGGGGGGGGGGGGGGGNTGGAGGGGGGGGGGGGGGGGGGGGGGGGGGAGATAAGCATTAGGAGGACTTCTGAAAAAAGGAAGATAACAGCGATAAGCAGCTAATGGAAGTTATGAGATATTGATTCGTCTTCTAGAACTACTGGATAATCTGGAAACACATTTCTCAACCTCAAAGATCCTGTTCTTTCAAATATGATTATCCTATTGAACATCCTTCCGCAACATGCATATTTGCATATCTGCATGCAAAGTAACTGCATTTCAATTATCATCAAACTACCATATTATGCATTCTCAAGTTCCCATCTTTAACAGGTCATAAGGAAAAGTCATGTGGTTTGTTACATGAATATGAAGTAAAGAACCAGCACCTTCAATGCAGATAGTGATTTGTTTTTAAAATACAGGTAAAACAGCTATGTGCATAGACATCTTAGAGTAAGAGAACTACTCTAGATGCTTTTACAGATGACAGTAAAGTGTCCTATGTATAAGTGGCCGTGATATGACACTTGAATAACACTCTTATCATTCATCTCTCAGTCTGAAATGCCGAAAAACATTGACAATTTCACAATATTAAAATTCTTCTACATCATTCAAGCCTTTTAAACTAGGGAAACATTTGCAGAGAAGGAGAGTATTATAAGACCCTAACAGCCCTCTCCCAGAGAAGACAAAGTGGCCCATCAGATTACAACTTCAATTTTGAGATGAATTCTAATGCCTTGTGCTACAACAATTTGAGGGGAAAAAAGAAAAATGGAAATAGGAATGTACATGAACATCAATTACCTATCTTGCATTGCCCTTGATGCTCTTAGTTGGTCCTTGCGGACAAGTAAATGGACATGCCGTGCATACTTTGTTAAGTATATTGCTTCCTCTGTAGCTGTATCACCACCTCCAACAACAGCAAGGACCTGACCCTTGAAAATTGGTGATGCTCCATCACAAATTGCACAAGCACTAATTCCTCTGCTCCAAAATTCATCTTCACGGGGCAATCCCAACCTCTTTGCATTGGCTCCTGTAGCCACAATAAGGCTATGACACTTTACCTGGAAAATACAGAAGTGAGCAGTGATTCAATATAATGACCCTAATGTGGGAACCACATCTCTAGTGTATACTGGTGTGAGCCAACTAGAAGTCTAAAAAATCAAATTTGCATCTGCAAGAACTAATGCATTTCAAACTCAACATCTCTTACAACATATGAAACAAATGTAACAAGCATCCCTTTTGCTATCACAGAGGAAATAAAAGATAGCTGGTACCAAATATGAAGATATACTTTCCTGAACAATGACTATCAGAAGAACCTCAGAGACTTGAAGGATTCTAGTCCGAAAACAAAACTAAAGATGGTCTTTATTTCACATGTAAAAGGTAAAAAACCAAGGATGCTCTTTCTTTCACACGTCAAAGGTACAAAGAACAAGTCATAGTCTTATATCATGGCTAAGGTATGTTGAAGATCTAAATTAATAGCATGGTTCTCTATAACAATAGGGGAAATTGACCCCAAAAAAATGCAACTAATTGAGAGGTATCTTGTTCTGCCATGTTAACATCTATTAGAACTCTTAAAAGTTAAAGAAAGAGAAAACCAAATGAGAAATGGTTAAGTTTAGCATCTAACTTCCTGTAATTCTCCCGGGTTCTTGTTTAAGAACATATTACAAACTTGACAAAACATATAAACAGTTAACTAGTACAAAGATGTAACCAGCCTTAGTGACACTCAAGAAGAGAATAAAAGATCGCTGCGGCCTTGACAAATGGCAGCCATCAATACATTATTTACCCCATCAAATTAGTTAAATCATCAGTATAATTTAGTAACAAAGATCAAAGCTCTAATTCAGAAAAGGCAAACAATTTGATGGTGATTAAAGATTGAAGCAGTTATAACAAAACCTAGACAAAGTAACCTGCAACTGAAGGATGCATCACCTTACGTTCACTACTTTGGACAGTAAAAGGAGTATTCTTCACATCAATAAATTCCACATCTTCCTGATACAATTCAGCACCCCATCTCTCAGCTTGTCGCCTCATCCTAGCAAAATTACATAATTTCTCAGCGTTCAAACCTTTTGTCTATAACCAAGGGAACTTTTAATAGATGAACGAGAATAAAGGCCCAAAAGCTTTTTCTGTACCTATCCATTAAGTCAGGGCCAGTTATCCCCTCAGGAAATCCAGGAAAGTTTTCTACTTCAGTTGTTGTCATCAACTGTCCTCCTGGTACACCACCTGCTTGAAACCCCTCAAACACTACAGGCTTCAAGTTGGCCCGAGCAGCATAAATTGCTGCTGTATATCCAGCTGGACCTGATCCTATTATAACCAAATTCTCGATACCCTGAGCTGCAACAACCAAAACACACCCGTATGCTCAAAATTATACTATACAATTGTGAGCTGCTGACAAGTAAACACCTCAAATTGAAAATATAAAATATAACAACATAGTAGCTGTATGATGGAGCAAGAAAATAATGAAGACGCATGAGATAGATAAACTTTTCTCAAGTATCTCTACCAAAATAACTATGAGTTTAAGTTATATACACTAAGAAATTTTTTTATACTATCAGGTCATTTTTTACCTGTTGCAGCAGATACATGTCCTTTTTTTAAAGATTACAAATACCACATTTTAAGGAGGCTTGCCCAGGGGCGGATCTATGTAGACGGTTGGGGTGGCACGCCACCCGGACGCTCGGGTAAATTTTATGTGTGTTTATATTTATATTGATATTCTGCAATGCAATAGGTATATATTAAAAGATGGCACCCTGAGTAATATGTTGGCTCTAGGGGCCATGGTTCAAAGCCAGCATTTTGTTTATTGGATAGATGCAGGATCGAATCCCGTCAATCCCTTTCATTCTTTAATTTCTGCTTCTTTTCTTAATTTCTTGTGTTTTTCATCTTTTGATTTCCTCTTTTAGTACATTTAATAATATATTTGCTTCTTTTTCTTTGCGTTGATCTTCAATAATTTATTTGAATGGGATTTATTTTTATTTTCTCTTTTTATCCATATAATTTTATTGTTTTCACGATTTCTAAAAAACTTTTATAAATATGGCATTCATAGACATATAAGGAATGTATTTGCCAATTCAATATTTTATTTTAACTTTCATGCATCTAATTACATCATTCAATAGAGCTAGAGAATTAGATCGAATTGGACAAAAATTATTGGTTTGATGTTTATATATTTATTTATGCACCAAAATTCTTGTAAATCGAACCGAATTAATTCAAATAGATCGAACCAAATCGAATTAGTTCAAAATGAATCTAACCAATAAAACGTACATCCTGATTCAATCTCCTTCACTAATGATATGTTTGTACTAAAAAGTGGCACCCGTAACCATCAAATCCTGGATCCGCCTATGGGCTTGCCTGTAGATATTTTGTTGGGCGACAACAAATTCTTTTTTATACGACTTTTAACTCAATAACTATTTCATACTGCATTATCTACCAGCATCTTTTTGTAATACAAATGCAATTTCGATTATACTTATGCTTCTTCGATTTTGACTTCAATTCAATAATATCCATTTCACTCTATCATCATAATTTGACTATTTTTAGTCTGCTGACCCAAAAAACTTCTGGCTTGACTTTCAAAATGCTCTAAAAATATAGTAATTCAGAAATATACACAGAAGTTTACCTGAAGAAGTAGTTTCTACGGGCTCTACGGTTGCAGAGGCGGCGGAGGAGGCTCGAGTTGATAAAGAGGTGGCACCGGCACGATTTTGAGTCAAATGACTGTTAAATGAGTCAACTTGATTGGCTCCCCGTCGACTCGAACCGGAGTTGCTGACAAATAGACCGGTTGGTATTCGGACAGTGGTTGACAGAGCTGAAGATGCGGCCATGGAGGCGGGTCGGGCCGTTAAATTGCTGCGGATTCGGATTCCGATTCCGATACCAATGGAGTTTGTAATATTGGGGGAAGTAGTATTAGCCATTGGTTTCGGAGCATACGATATCCAGCTGAGCTGAGAAGTTTGTTCTATCAACTAACTACGCACACACAATTGGGGTCTTTTGTTTTGGACTTCGTGCCGTGTCATCTATTCGTATTTTCTGGCGTGCGGACATCCACTCACCTAACCATTTATTATTTCAATTTTATAAAAAAAGTGCACGTTATTTTTGTCCTTTAAATAAAATAAAATGGCATCCAATCAAGTTGGTTGGAGTGAGAAAACAATATAAGCAATCATATATAATATTAGAAAACAAAATAAGACTTGTTTAATTTAAAATTAACCTAATATGGCAAATCAATTGAATTTATATTGTAGGGCACCAATAACCGGTTTGATACACTTTTCCAGACATGAACGAATAAAAAATTCTATTGAAAGTAATGAATAAATAAAAACCAAATAATTAAAGAAAAGGGTGGAGAATTCTTATTGATCAAAATAGCTTTTCTTTCGTCTCTCTTTGTGCTTGACTTGCCGAAATACAATGCGACAATTAGGGAGTAAAAGAATAATTTCTGAGATGATATACAATGCAAGGGAAAGATGGATTTGAATAGTAAAACTATCTTTAACTTCTCCCCTAATATCTCGCTTGCTCGTTACACTTATTATTTGTGTTTTCTGCACGTTATGCTACGAACTGGTAGCTTATCGGGGAATTATACCAAATCTTGCTTTACCGGGATTGACTGATTCTTCTCTTTTTCGTATCCACGATATATTCATCGTGTTGGCTCATGAATGGTTTCATTATGAGAAATTTCGATATTAATGGTTACGATACTAATAATGCCCCGTACTGAATAATTCTAAATTTCAATTGATATCAGATTCAACTTTTATGGAGTCTTCTAATATTCTTTACATGTGTCAAAGACTTGATTAGTCCACGTGGTAAGACTATTTTTAACCAATACATATAACCCTCCCACTTTCAGGATAGTCTCAAATAATTATTCAGAAAGTGGTAAAGATTTTTTTTCGCGAGAACTATAGGAGTATCAGTCGCTTAATCCCGAAATTCTAGTGATATGTTGCAGATAGTAAACCGACATGCGCCTTTTCCATTTAATGATTGAGACACGTGGCGTACGGCGATTGGCTCTGCAGTATACAACGATTTCCACACTGACAGCTCTGTGACTTCGAAGTGACGGTCCTATGATGACGGTTCATAATGACATATTTCTCCAATAAATACGAAGCCCTCAAACCTTTCCTTCTCTTACTATTTTATGTTCTTTCTTCACTTTCTTCCCTGCTTTTCCTTCACTTTATTTTCTTCATCACGGTTATGGCTTCTCAAATGCATCTTCTAACCCTGAAATTTCTCCTTGTCGGTCTATTATAGTCGACGAGTTATCAAACGTTGAAGCCCCAGTTAGGTCTAGGAGAAGAGGTGAAAGACTTTGCAATCTTGGTTCCATGGCGAGAAACGGGCTTCTCTACTACGAGGTCTTGTTTCAAGAATAAGAAGTAGGACAAATCAGAGGATGTTGCAGTGCATTTAGCCGACCCCTTATTTTATGAGATTATACCTAAACAATTCAACTTTATTGCTAATTGCACTCAATGGAACAAGAGGGTTGGTCAGAAGGGTGGTCGTAGCGATCCTTCTGATAACTACCATGTTATCAAATTAGGGCATATTTTCATTGTTTGAAAAATTTACCATTGAAGAGTAAATTTCCTTGTTGAAGCTCCCCAAGATGATGAACGAATAATCAGCTACCATGAAGGTTACTCATTTGTGTATATATACCCGTTTACTCGGGTCCAAACTACAATTAACACGGTAATTGAGAACTTCTGTCGTTATTTTAATATCTACTTAGCTCAAATAGGTCTGATAGTTTGGAGAGTTGTGACCTGCCTCCTTTTTTATTGAATTTGGTTTCGGTAAACTATACTTTTTGCCATCATCTTTATCTTTATTCCCTTAAGCTTTTCTGTGCCGAGGTGTTTACCCTCAATGTTTGTAGTAAATGGGTCATTGTTGATTCCTCGAAGATGATCATGACGGGGGTGATATAGCAAATTTGTAGTTATTCCCACCCGAGAACTGATTGAGTATGGTGATCATTTGTTCCTTGAGAAGTAAAATTACGCTTGTAAGTTCCTTATAACTTTTCTGGATTACTTTTCTCCTGTTATGATTATAACGTTTATGTGTGTGTGTATGTGTGTGTGTATGTTTTAATGCCATCATGAAAATAATTAGAGAGAAGTCCCAGATTTTCATGGTTGGTTACAGAAAGGTTATCTTCTGCACCTATGGAGTAGAAAACCTGACGTACATTTCTGAAATTCCACGTGGAGAGTGAATACTCATGGTTTTGCCTTTTCGTGTACATTCATTCACTTTTTTGCGGGGTTTGGCTTTCAAGGATCCCATCCTCGAGTTTCAGGTTCGTGGTTAATGAAACCAAGAACTGCATTTTGAAGTTGGCTGCTATAAACAGGATTATCAACAAAAATTCTAACTCCACACAAAAAGACGAACCCGTTAGTCCTTTCAAGAAGAGGACTAAATCTAGCAAAAAGCAAGTTGAGTCAGGAAGTGATCGGAGCAGTCCCCAAGTCAATCCCACAAAGACTCACTTCACCTTGTTAATGAGTTTGAGGAAGCCTCTTTTGTTGTCGTAGAGGATGAAACTGATGCACTGACTATGGAGTCAGCTAAAACCTTGTTTGGCGCTGGTTTTGGTGGTTCTGCTGATGATGACCATTTTTATGAAGTTCAGTGTTCTATGCTTCCTCTTTCTTCTTTAACTCTGGAATCACTTCCCAATGCTTTTACTCTCCCGTACTTATTTTGTTTATTGTTTTCGTCGTTGTTAATAAGTGATGAAAGCCATCTTTTGTTTGTTTTTGCAAAGGGAAGAGGGTCAAATTTATCCCACTAATTTTGAATATTGTCTATATTTAATATCTGTTATACTACTCAGGAAAAGATAAGACAAATTTATCCTTTCCGTTATACTATCTGGTCAAATTTACCCTTCACATCAGTAAACTCTTAAAAATTATCCCTCAGTAAGTTAGGCAACCCCAAAATCTCCAAATTTACTTTAATTTACATCACTTGTTCTTCTTCTTGATCCACTATTTTCATAAATTACTATTGATGTGAATGCTAAAAGCACTAAACTATACAACTATTCATGGATATTTTTAGGGAAAAAAGCCATTATTGCCCCTGTACTATTGGAAATAATTCATGTTTGTCCCCTGATTCACTTTACATTCAATACCCACCCTACTGTTAACAAAGTTGATGTAATTACCCCTAACCCTGACGGATCATCGACGTGGAAGCTGACCCCCTCTATTTTTTTCAAGTCAGCTGCCAAGTTAGCTTTCCATTAAGTTGAAAGCCCCAAATCGACTCCCAAATTAGATTGACCCAATTTCAGTCCCAAAACTTTGACCCGTAACCTGTAACCGTTTACCCACTACATAGATAGAAATAACCCGTCTAAAAAAAGTAGAGGCCTTCATTTGGTCGAACCTTCTGGTACTTGAAAGAAAATGAGAGAACCAAACCGGTCAGAATCCTTGCGTCCAGTGTCGATTTCAAGTAAAGGTAAGAAATTATGTTAGTTTTATATCTTTCTTGTATGTAATTGAAGTGAAGTTTTATTGGAGTTTCGAATCCCTTTCAGATTTGTTCTTGGTTGGTTAGGGATTTCAGTTCCCCATTTCTTTATCGATTATTTGAAGCTGACAGATGTGTGTAGTTGTCATAGGATTTCTAATTTGTTGTTTATTGAAGTTAGGGTTTACAGAGTAGTTCTTGGTTGGTTAGGGTTTTCACTTCTCCCTTTCTTTGTCGATAATTTCAAGCCGGTAGGTGTGTGTTTTGATTTTGTATTCACTTGCATGTGGTTTTACATTATTAAACCCTAATTTTGTTCTTTTTGTTTGCATGTGCCTCATATAGTATTGAAAAGTAGGGTTTCAATTTTAATATTTATTGGTCCCAACTTCCTTTTTTTTTATATAGAAAATAAGCGAATCAAAATTTTTGTATTGGCTTTCATTTGTTCTTTTCTGCGTTGTTTATTGGAGGGTGGGGCTGGGGACACTTTATTCCTTTGTTACTTTAATACTTTAATGTATGGTCTCCCATATCCATGGCTGCATCTATTAGTTTATTAATGTTGACTGACTTATTCAATGTGTGGCTGATTCTATTTTATTCTGCCTTTATCTGCCTATATCTCTGTATTATTCTATTTTATTCAGCCTTCCATTAGTCTTTGTTTGTTTATGTTAAATGATTCTAATATGTATATTCTTTATTCTGCAGTTTACTAACAATGGTCCTACTGGATTTGGTATTTCATCATAGTGGAGAGTGGGTCAAGAAACCACTCGTGGCATACTCAAGAAAAATTTTGTACACCAAGAAAGGTTTTGACTCTGACTTGCTTTCCTATAATAATTTAGCGTATGAATATGTTTCTAACCTGGGGTATATAAGAGTCTAACAACTGATAGTTAATGGTCCTTCTGGTACATACTATGAAATAGAAGGTGATTATGGCATTAGGACTTTATTGAACTTTATGAACAACCAGTTTAATGGTATTAACATATTTTCTATAGAGGAATGTGAGCCAAGTATTAATGTACCTAATATAATCATCACAATGAACCTGATGAACTTGAAGTTGCCACTGATTGTGATGAAAGTGATAATTGTGATGACAATGAATATGTTGTTTCTTCAGACTATGATTCTGATAGACTAAAGAAACTTTTTAAACAAAAGAAGAGAAACATTAATGATAAATTGACTGACTATAAAGAGTTGGATAGGTCAATGACATTCAAAGATATTGTTGAAGCTAGAAAAGTGATAAATATGTATGCACTTGCAAATGGTTATGGGTTAGAGCAACTTAAAAGTGACCCAATTAGGCTTAGATACATTTGTGAAGTTGGCTGCCCTTTTATATGTCACATATCTAGGAGTGTTCAAGGGGTGACGCTGAATTCAGGACCTTATATTCTGAGCACACTTGTGAACCTGCATATGAGAATCATAGAGTTAATGCCAAGACCATTGCTGAATATTTCAAGAGCGGGTTGCAAGATGATCCAAAAATTAAGGTTAGAGAGATGAGGACAAGATTGAAGGCTGCATTTAATGTAAATGTTAGTGAGACAAAGTGTAAGAGGGCAAAGAGATTGACTTTGGAGAGTTTGGAAGGGAGTTTTACTGATGAATATAATAAGTTAGTGGCATATGTTAATGAATTGAAGTTTAGTAATCCTGAAAGTGATGTGGTAGTTAACTTCAAAGGATGCTCTTGCTGAAGGCAAGAGAAGGTTCCTAAGGATGTACATATGTTTTCATGCAATGAATTTGGGGTTTAAGAGTGAGTTGAGGCCCTTTATAAGGTTGGATGAAACTTTTTTTAAAGGGAAAGTTAAGGGTCAGCTTTTGGTGGCAGTTGGTCAAGACTCTGCAAACCATTTTTATCCATTAGCTTGGGCTATTGTGGATGAAAAAATAAAAGTCACATGGAAGTGATTTTTAAGTCATCTACAAATGTGACTGGACCTTAAGATGGGTGAAAGAATCACCTTTATCTCAGATATGCAAAAGGTATGAACACTTTACTTTATTATTTTATTATTTTACCAATCTGTATATATAGATTATAATTCTTCTTCTTTCCTTTATAAAGGTTTACCAAGTTGCAAGCAAGAAAGGGTAGTGGTAAGGAGCAGAAGTGATAAAATTTGCTTCTAGTGAACTTTTATGATGTAAATTTTTTAAAGTGTTGTAATAACTGTCATGACAGTAAACTTTATATTTTGGTTGTGGTTCTTTAGTTGTGATTGTTGGATTCCATGTTATAACTAGGTGTTGACATCTTTTTGGGGTTATAATATGGTATCCAATTGTCTTATTAAACGCACTTTATGAATGTTGATAGTTGGTTAATGTTCAGTTAATTATTTTCCATTTTGTTCCCTTTACAATTTCAGTTTTCCAGTTATCTAGTTATTCATTTTTACGACTGGAATGTAAGTTTTCATTTTTACACTTGCTGCTGTCTTTTGTGTCAAATGAATTGGATTGGAAGCAATTAAATGACTTAGTTATTCAACATGCCATTTAGAACAATCAAATATGTAGAACATATACTAGTAAGGGAAATCAACAAATACTACTACACCAACATCATCATATACTAAGGGAATACTAGTAAGGGAAAGCAACAAATACTACTGCACCAACATCATCATACACTGAGGGAAAAAACTGACCAAGAAATACTACTACAACATCATCATCAAATCTGCAGAACATGGCTTCAAAGCAACAAATTCTACTATAGCATCAAATAATACTACAACTTGACTCAATTGACCTAAAAATTAACTACACATATATAACTCAAAATCAACAACTTTGACTTTGCAAAAAATTCACTTTATCATCGAGGCTGCAAAAAAATCAAGAAACAGTCCCCAAGAAATCATAAGCAGCATCCTTGTCTTTGCAAGTTTATCTTCCAACTTGATGACTTTATTCACTTCATATTGGTGTATATTCTTCATGGAAATTACTTCTTCCTTCAATTTATCCATTTGCATCTTAATCTCATCCATCGATGATGTTACATCTTTAATATTAGTCCAATCACTTTGCGAGAAGATCATTCCCAAAACCCACATGAACTAGGTTATCAAACATAATTCAAAAAGAACATTTAGCTAATCATTATAAAACTCTAAACTTGTAGATTTCATAATTATGGCGAACCTAAAAAAAACAGAAAACTAAAATTAAACAACATTAGGCCTTGGACATTTGTAGAATTTTCTCCAGGGTTATATGGAGTAGACGAAGTGAAATGGTTGGCTATAATGCCACAATGACACCTAATCTGTGATGAACGACTACCTTGCGACATTTATCAACCAAAGCTACGACAAGAATGAAGAAAAGAGAAATTTTGGGAAGATTTCAGTCGAGCCCAGTTCTCAACAATGAAGTGTATTTTGGGGGACAAGATGAAGACGTTTGGTACATGTCAAAATTTTGGGAGTGAAATTGGGTCAATCTAATTTGGGAGAAGAAGAAGTCATTGGGTTTTGGGGCTTTCAACTTAATGGAAAGCTGACTTGGCAGCTGACTTGAAAAACAATAGAGAGAGTCAGCTGCTACATCGACGATTCGTTAGGGCTAATTACATCAACTTTGTTAACGGTAGGGTGAGGATTCAAAGTAAAGTGAAATGGGAGACGAGCGTGCATTATTTCCAATAGTACAGAGGCAATAATGGCCTTTTCCCCATATTTTTAATTATCATTGCACCCACTTCTATTCGCGAGTTTGGAATTGATTTAAATTTTTTATAATTTTTTAAACCATATACACACTGTAGAATTCAGTGGGTCTATTTGTTGTGTATTATATGTGGTTGCTCATCATGTATGTACATGTATATTCGAGTTTTGTAATTATCTAGTTAGTTTAGAGTTCAGTCAACTAACTGAAGAGTGCACAATGCGTACGCATTTGATTAAAGCAAAGTTGAATTCAACAATGCAATGTCTCCAAAAAACTTCAACTTCTATCACTGGTACTTGCAAAATCTCCTTACCTTTGGTGCAACGAATTCATTAAAGATGAGGCGTTAATACTTTTCAAATTTAGACATGCTACCTAATTTTAGATTCTTCAATTTAATATACTTTGTTTACCAATCATTGTATTATTTTAATATTTCTTTCTCTTATTTTTTTAAGATAGCAGGTAAATACCAACTATTTTGAAAATAGTGGATCAAGAAAAAGAATAAGTGACCTAACTAAAATGATTTGGGAGATTCTGGGTCACCTGACAGACTGAGGGATAATTTTTAAAAATATGTTGATGTTAGTGGTAAATTTGGCCGGATATAATAACTGTAGGGGTAAATTTGACTGAATATTATAACGGACATTAAATGTTGACAATATCCGAAAGTAGAGAGGTAAATTTGGACCTTTTTATCAAAAAAATTTCTTAAACTTTATCCGAAAATTGTTGTGATAATCTTTTGCAAGTAGTCGTCCAAAAATGTTTATACGTAAACATACAATGTTTGATATAACATACAATTCTTTCTAAGTAAACTGTATTTTGTTTATAATTTTTT
Source organism: Nicotiana paniculata (assembly GCA_005239505.1). Taxonomy (NCBI): domain Eukaryota; kingdom Viridiplantae; phylum Streptophyta; class Magnoliopsida; order Solanales; family Solanaceae; genus Nicotiana; species Nicotiana paniculata. Next base: position 18,658 of record ML308752.1, on the reverse strand, counting down.
TTTAGAGAAAAAGTTGAAACATATTCAAAGGCAATGACTTCTTCCTTTCAATAGTGACATAACACTTTTTTCTTTTTTCAGATGAAAAATATTTTTGATGTGTTTTTAATAATTCACATAATCAAACACTAGCAAATGATTTTCAACAATAATTTTTTTTTTTTCACTATACACAATACAATATGCATCCTTACTTTACGTTGTAGAACTAAATATTGCTCCTGCATTCAATATTTCAGCTCCAAGTACGATGTAATTCTACCTACTGAACTTTCCAAGCAATAGTATTGGAAAAAATAACTATTCATCTAAACAAGAAAGAAAAAGAAACTTGAACAAAAGCAGAAGCAGATAGCTACTGCATCAGTTACAAATAAATGTAAAGTCTGTACACATCCTTTAATTAACAAATAAATGATTGGACCTCAATACATAATGAGTTAGAAAATCAAAGAATTGATCTTACTGCTGACTTTCGACTACAGTATAAGAGAGAACTCAAAAAAAATATCACTCTTCAAACAGACGTGACAAAGTGAAAAAAAAACCAAGAACACCAAAAGCTTGGTCCTGAGAAAAGCAGACAGAAAAATGAACGTACCAATCAAAGCAATATGTACTCATATATTGTGGATATCTTGGTTCTAGAAGAGATCAACTTTCTTTTTGTGGATATCTTGCTTCCATTTAGGCAACTTATAGAAAGCTTCTTTTGTCATTTCTAGTACTGACTCGAATTCCTCGTCAGAAAGATAAGCCTGAGAATCCATCAATAAAATAAGAAAAAGGAACTGACTTTCATCAGAATATAGGAATGTGAACAATACTTGCATTGAGCACAAACCTCTCTCCGTTTAAAATCAATCTCAGTGACAGGATTTTCAGATTTAGCCTTCAGTCGTTCATAACTAAATGTAGTTTGACTACTATCATTGCCAGTCTCATCCTGTTCTGGTTCTGGCTTCGGTCCCACGTCTTCCTCATCAGTCTCTGCAGGCTCAACTGTTTCGATCTCCTTGCGTTCTGGAACTTCTTTAGAATCTTCAATCTCAGCAGAAGAAATTTCATTCCCTGTTCGGCAGAAATAAAAAAGAAAAGCATTCATATGTATCATACTTAGCAAAGAATTTTTTGCTTTAAAGACAATTAAGTTATACTGGTAAGCTTAACTGAAAGCTGACAATGGTTTCCATCAATAATCTTTAACTGAAAGCTAAGAGTCGTCAAATTCTTATGGTAACACTTTAGATAAAAAAATAAAGGACACGATGAAAAGATACATCAATGCATATATATACACATGTATGTATATACATACGGCATACCTAATGACATGCCAATGACTAAAGCTTAGTAATGCCTTGTCTGAAATAATAAAATATAGAGTAGGAAGCACTTTTAAGGTACACAGAACATGTCTTGACACACTAATAGAGGATTCACAGCATACGATTTGATAGGGAAGGGAAGGATCTGGAAATAACTGTCCAATAGAAGCGCAAGAAAGATTTTTATACCAGGGGCAATAGCATCTACTGATGAAGTTCTACTTAATCGGAGAGGAGAGCCACCCTCAGGTGGTTGCTTCTTTTCGGCACTAAGAGCAGAAGATAAAGCAGCTATTGCAGCTGCTCTTTGTGAACCCGGACTTTTCCCTGCAGACCTTGGCGCAGAACTGGATTTTGCTGGAGATGATGAACTAAATGCAGAGTTCAAAGCAGCCAAAGCTGAAGCTCTTTGGGTTGCTCCACCTTGATTTGTCCCATTGGACCTTTGCTGATTCTGAAATAGAGAAAAAGGTCTTATATAAAATGCATGGAAGCTTGGACAAATAATATACAGAATCAACTTTTCCACAACTAATAACCATGATAGTACAGCTCTAACAATATCGTAATGAGAACCAGTGACAGAAATATGAAGCTTTGGGAACTAGGAATACCAACTGAAAATGTAACTAACTTCGTTGAATATGGTTCTAGTATGGACAGCTTAAGTTGGAGGAAAGCATGATAAAATGATGATATGTTGGTCCCCGAAAGAAATATTATTTAGAGTTTGTGATTCCTGAAACTCAGATGATTTGAAATATCTATGATGGAAAATATTTGCACAGAAGCATAAAGAAATTATGTGGAAATACATCTTGCTTTAATCTAGTTACCTCTGAAGCATGACCGACTCCAAAGAGTAGCATAACCTTCTTTTGGAACGAGTTTCCATGCGCCTGGTTAAATAGGTATGTTGAATAACGTATGTCAGAAATCTTTACCAGAACTAGAAAACATTGCAAGACATTTGATGAGACAAAAAATGGATATCCGCTAGCAATCGAGAAGTTGAGGACCAAAGAAAAGTCGGTTGACCTAACTACACGTTAAATTTGGAAAGAGATGGTTCTCTATATTATCTCACGTACCCGCAAATTGGATTTTCCCTTTAATACCATACCACAATAACTATGTTTCGGTAACAAACAAGTTGGGGCATTTAAAACTTTATTGCTATTGCAAATTTCTTCCTACCTTTCTATAACAAAATCCCTTTGCATATGACAGGTTTACATCTTTTCTTAGTCCTAGTATATCATAGAAATTTACTGCATACACCAAGTATCTTTTACTGGCTTGTGTTTATGGTTATTAGTTTAAGGACTTTCTCGTTCACAATTACAATATTTTTCTTATTACAAGCTTGGCTAGGTCTGTGGCAGTTTATGCTATGTACTAGCTCTTGCACCATCTATAACACCCTAGGAAAATTCGATATCGGGAAGAGACACATGGGAGAGATGCTGAGTACATACAGAAATAAGCCTTAGATCTTAGTGACACATTCTAAAGTTGGGCGAGCTTAGGCCCAAAGCGGACGAGATCACTAGTGGACTGGGCTGGTGCATATGATATCAGATCCCCCGTGCAATATTGGGCGATGGTGGGATAAACCTCAGCTCTCAATTGAGTTTAGGCAAATCCCATATCAGTAAAATAAGGGAGAGACACTGGGTATATAAAGAAAAAAGCTTTAGACCTAGTGATGATTGTTGAAGCCACACAAGCTAAGGCCCAAAGTGGAGAATATCACTAGCGGGCTGGGTTGTTACACCATCTTCCAAGTTCCATCCCCCTTCCAAAGTTTATAAAAAGCTTAAAAGATGATCGATGCAATGGTTTCATGTTGATAAATAGACCTTGGGCCTAACTCAACCACAAAAGCTACCTCGTAAGGTGAAGATTGCTCAAGACCATATAAGAGAACTTCCCATCCCTTAGTGGCTGATGTTATTCAAATAGTGTCATTAATGTCATTTCAAACTTTATATAATAAAGTTCCGGAACAGGATGACCAAAAGAGAGGTGTAGTCACTTACGATAGCTTTAGCAGGATCCCAGGAGAAAAATGTTGTAAAGAAGCAAGGTTCATTTCCTTCCGTGACTTTATAAAGTGGAACATTAGGAGACAACCCTTCTAAAGATGCAGCCATCTCAATGTATTTCTGCATGACTTCAATGATTAGTGAAGCATAATTAAGAACAGAAACACACTTATCAAATGCCTATGATACTGTGTATTACCTGTCCAACTTCAAAACAACTTTGCTTTTCTTTGGGATCTGATGACTGACCAACCCAAACAAACACTTCGGCATGTGTATCAAGTAATAAAACATCCTCGGTCAATAAATCATCTTGAGAGAAGTTGTAGATTTCTTCAATCTATCAAATGAGTAAAGCAAAAATTAAACCAGATTACGAGCTCTTCATGTATTAAAAAGCTTAATTTTGTACTCTAGGACATTACCTCAAACTTCTCTGGATATCCGCGTGTTTGCATGAAAATCAATAAAAAAGATAGTTAGCATAGAACACTTCTAATTTACCAAACGAAACAAAAAAAAAAGAGATATCTAACAAAGTTAAAACATACACACTTCTTATTTGCAATCAAGAATCTGATGAAATTAAGAGATCAGGGATGCACCTTTATTAATTGAATAAGCAAACAAGTGGGGATCTCTTGCGACCTCTGGAGGTACTCTCTTGCTGGTGTAACTTTGTTTTCCTCCAATAGCAAACCAGAAAGTCGAGCTCTCTGTTCCTTCTTTAGCGTGTTTCACAGTTACTCCTGGCTAAGTTGAAGAAAACCAATAAAAATCAGACAAACGCAGCATAAACTAGGACAAATAGGATACACTTAGATAACGAGGACAAACAGAACATATGTCAGTTGATTAAGTGTTCGTGCAATCATTTCAAACTTTTACCACTGTTTATTTGGAAAAATTTCAGTAAAGTGGGTACTATGTTTCATTGCCACGCTGGCTATTAAGTGGAGGTTGTATTTAAAGGATTTGGGTCACTGAAGGACTTGTATCACAACCTGGTGACCGTAATTTGATCGAACTAGGTTCTTAAAATTTTTAATGTGTTTTCTTCAGTGTGTTTTAAGGAAATCACATTTCACATACACAGCAACATCTTATCACGTCTGAAAAACAAGGTTTTCGTCAAAAAAGCTGATTGCATCCTTATCAGGCACCAATAGAGATAAAAACGCAAATCCCATGTAAAACTGCATAGCCAGATTTTCCAAAACATATAACAAGGGAAGCTAGATCTTGACAGTGGAAAATTATCGCTAGGCCATTAAAGCACTTCCCCTAAAACAATTACTATTTATATTACAATTTCTAACAATTCTCGCAACTTGCTGTTAGGTTTGAACGGGTTTTAGTATCCGCTGGATTTTAGCTTTTTCAGTTAATTTGTTTTTTGTACAGGTTATATTTTCCTACGTTCTAGGAGTTAGCTTAGCACAATTGGTTACTTCCTTTGTATATAAACTCCATTAGAGGCTTATCAAATATACAGACTTTTCATTCTATTTTTCTGCCTTCATATGGTATCAGAGCCAAAACAACACTCTAACGAGTAAACTATCCAAGATCCTCTTTTTTTCCGTCTGCAAAAATGGGTTCCTCTACACCAGTTGCTAATGCAATGTGTTCAAACATTTAATCCAATTCAACTCATCATCTCAGTTGCCCATTAAATTGTCTGGCAGTCATAATTTCACTACATGGAAGGCCCAAATTGCCATGCTACTCCATGGTCATGACCTCTATGGTCATCTTGATGGCTCTACGCCATCTCCTCCGAAAACAGCCACCACCAACAGTCGTGAGACGCCCAACCCGGAGTATAAGGATTGGTTTCGTCAAGATAAACTGATCCAAAATGCTCTAATGGCCTCTGTTGATGCCACCATTGCATCCACTGTCGCTTCTGCAGCCAACTCTAAAGCTGCCTGGGATCAACTCCATACTTCCTTTGCGAACAAATCGCAAACTCACATCTTTAGTCTCCGTCACCATCTCAGTCGGGTCACTAAAGACACTAAATCGATTGTTGAATACCTGCAAGAGATTCGATCTCTTTATGATGAACTTGCCACAGCAGGTTCTCCTGTCGCTAATGAAGAATTTGTGGTGAAAATACTGAGCGGACTCATCCCAGAGTTTTGTGAGATCTCCGCAACCATACGGGCACGCGACTCTCCAATTAGCTATGAGGAACTTTTTGATAAGCTCCTTGATCATGAGCTATTTCTCAAACATGAGGACCTTAAGAAAACTACCACACAAGTCACAACAAATGTTGCTCAACGCATCACGAATTCTTCACCAGCTCCACGCAACAATCGACGCCCACCCAACAATAACAACAACTGGCGTGCCCCAAATAGGCAGTCGAATCAAAATGCCAATCCTCACTGGCGCAACTTTACTAACCAATCTGCTCAACCCCTCGAGTTCGCTGTCAACTATGCCACCGCTTTGGCCATACAACAAATGTGTGCCGCTCACATTCCCATAATCACTTTGAAGAAAAGGCAAATTTTGTTGCACAAACACCACTAAGTGACCCCTGGATTCTCGACTCAGGTGCCTCTCATCACATTACTTCTGACACTACTTCCCTTCACAATATTCAAGACTTCAAAGGGATTGAGGAAGTAATAATGGGTAATGATAATGGGATTCCTATTACTCAAACTGATACTACTCATTTAAATGCATCAAATAATGCCTTAAAACTTTCTAATTTTGTGTGCTCCAGCTATCAAGCGTAAACTTATTTCGGTTTCTCAATTTTGCAAAGACAACCTAACCTCAATAGAATTTTTTCCTTTTAAATTTTTTGTGAAGGATCTGACTACGGGAACACCTCTTCTATGCGTCCCAAATAAAGCAGGACTCTAAGAATGACCATCACTGTCTCGCCCTACCATCAACGTCGCCATTGCTGGCCCTTCCTTACATCTGTCATCTTGGCATTGAAGATTGGGCCACCCCCATTCTCGAGTTTTATGTTCTATTTTAAAAAGTTCCAATCTTTCATATTCTTTGAAAGACAAATTTACTTATTGTAATTCTTGTTGCTGCAATAAAGCTCACATATTTCCCTTTTATGCAAACACCTTGTGCGACAAATATCCATTAGAAACAATTTACAACGATCTATGGGGCCTCCCTCCAGTGGTTTCAATTGATAAAAAGAGAATTGTCTTTTTGTTGATCAGTGTAGCAAATACATTTGGTTATACACAATGAAAAACAAAAACGAAGTTCAAAATATTTTCTAAAGCATACATCCTGTGTTTGAAAAACATTTTGGTCAGAAAATGCTCACCCTTTACACTGACGGAGGAGGAGAATATCAAATCCTAGAACCGTACCTCAACTCCAATGGTATAAAACACCTTGTTTCTCCACCCCACACACCTCAAAGGGTTGCCATTTCTAAAAGACGCCATCGACGCCTTATTAGGACAGCCACAACGCTACTTCATCAAGTTGCTTTACCATCCAATTGTTGGACATTTGCCTGCCATCGTGCAGCATATCTCATAAACCAACTACCCACAAGCACACTTGATAACAAGTCCCCTTTTGAAGTTCTATTCAATGAGAAACCAACTTATGACTCTCTTCATACATTTGGTTGTCTTTGCTGCCCATGGCTCCGGCCATATGCCCAAAATAAATTAGCACCATATTCAAAACCTTGTGTTTATCTAGGATTCTCCATCACTCATCATTCACATCAGTGCTTTGAAGTTTGAACCCACGAGTTCCAAAATATTTCTATCACGGGATGTAAAATTTTAGAAGATATTTTCCCATTTGAAAATATATTTTCTCAGTTAAAACAGAACTTCTCATCTTTAAACTGGGAAACTCTTTTAGATCAGAATAATCCTACTATTTTCTGTCAACCAGAAAATACAGTTGATACAACTATCACTCAGCTGCCGCCCACTATTCCGTTAATGCAAGATACACGCCAAGATGCATGCTCACTTCGTGCCGCACAGGGAAACAACCTATAGCCAGATCAATCTGCAACTCATGACCCAGGTAACAATCAAACTGCTTCTTTATCTTCTGCTTCTAATGTACAGCAATCACCCGCTACTGAAAACCTACAGCCCCACCTCATCTTCCAGAGCCAACCCCCTGCCCCCGCTACTCAACCTATCTCCTCAACTCGCCGACCAACTACTCAAGTTTATCGGCGTCGCCTAAACTCATCACACAGTTTGTCCCGACCCACTTATCCCATTGTTCATGTTCCACAAATAGAGCCAAATCGTGTAATAACGAGGTCACAAAACACCATCTTCAAAAGAAGAAAGATCGTTGACTACACTACACAAATCCCCCAGCCAGAAACACATCCAATACCTGCAACTCACAAGCAAGCACAAAAAGATTCATATTGGAGAGACGCTATGAAGGCTGAATTTGATGCATTGATGAAAAACCAGACTTGGGAATTAGTTCCACCAGACCGCACCAGAAACATTGTCCCTTGTAAGTGGTTATTTCGAATTAAAACTAACTCTGATGTTCCATTGATAGGTACAAAGCACGTTTAGTTGCAAGGGGTTCACCCAAAGGCCTGGGGTTGATTTTCGCAAGACATTTAGTCCGGTTGTTAAACCCACCATCATTCGGACAGTACTCACTCTTGATGTACATAATAATTGGGCACTACATGTCAACAATGCTTTTCTTCAGGGGAAGCTTCATGAAGATGTATATATGTCACAACCTCCCGGCTATGAAAATCTGGATCATCCCGACTATGTTTGCCATCTCAAGAAGGCCATATATGGACTTCGACAAGCTCCTAAGGCCTGGTACGATGCACTCACTGATTCGCTGATTCAAATGGGGTTCCAAATGTTGCAGTGTGATAATTTTCTTTTTGTTCTGCACAATCTGGGAGTTACTATTTATGTTCTGATATATGTGGATGACCTCATACTCACGGGCAGTAATGAAACACTCATTTAACATGTTTATCTCTCTTTGGAAAAAGTTTTCTCTAAAGTATCTTGGTTTACTGCACTAGTTCTTGGGCATGGAGGTATACACAGATGCCGACGGTTTGTTTCTCAGTCAATCTAAGTATCTACAGGAGGTGTTACATGACACTCAGATGCAAGACTGCAAAGGTGTTCAGTCACCCATGAGCACGTCCACAAAACTACTGCTTGATGACGGAGCACCCAAAATTGATGGCAACGAGTACAGATCTGTGCTTGGTAAGCTTCAGTACCTTTCGTTTACCCGACCTGACATCACCTATTTGGTAAACAAGTTTACTCAGTTCAACACCTCTCCCTCTGTAGTTCACTGGAAGGCAGTTAAATGGATCCTTCGGTATCTTAAAGAAACATCCCAGCATGGTATTTGTATTTCCCCACAACCTTCAACTGCTCTGTATACCTATGCTGATGCCGATTGGGCGGGTGATATCAATGATCGCCGCTCCATTTCTGGTTACATTGTTTATCTAGGCAGGACGCCTATCTCCTGGTGTTCTCGTAAGCAACCTACTGTCTCTCGCTCCTCCACTGAGGCAGAGTATCGTGCCGTTGCTTCTGCCTTGTCTGAAACAAACTGGATCACACACTTAAAGATCTTCATGTGCCGCTCTCTGCTGCTCCTACAATACTTTGTGATAACCTTGGGGTCACTTACATTGCGGAGAATCCAGTACATCATACAAAAATGAAGCACCTTGAGGTTGATCTTCACTTTGTTCGTAACCAAGTAACCAAGTTAGCAGTGGCCTAGTCCGCGTATCACATATCCACTCCGCTGATCAACTTGCAGATCCACTCACCAAACCATTGTCCAAGCCGGCCTTCCAACGCATGCTTCCCAAGTTAGGCGTTGTATCTTCGCGCCTAACTTGAGGGGCGTAATAGCACATGTACTACTGTTGTTACATCTTAGCACTTGCTGTTAGGTTTGAATGGGTCTTTGTTCAGTTACTTTAGACTACAGTCTAGTATCCACTGGATTTTAGCTTTTTCAGTTAATTTGTTTTTTGTACTGGTTATATTTTCCTACCTTCTAGGAGTTAGCTTAGCACAATTGGTTACTTCCTTTGTATATAAACTCCATTGGAGGCTCATCAAATATACAGACTTTTCATTCCAGTTTTCTGCCTTCATAATTACCTTGTATAGCAGAACTTAAAAGATCAGGCCCTTCTAAGTTGAAAGAACAATGAAAAAGAAAGCACATACTCAAATTCAAGAAAAATTCTCACCTTCAAGAATTCTGCAATTTTTGCTGCTAATTGCTGCTGCTCATAGGTACTCTGATTTCCATGCCAACTAAATACTGAAGAGCCAGTTTGCAGAAGAAAACACTCATTAGAGTTCAGTGAAGTTGCCACCTGACAGAGTTTAGAAACATAAAGATAAAATCAGTAATCCAGTTTTTAAATTTACTATCATAAGTTCACAGTAGAGTTCGTTATAACTTGTCGTCCTAATTACTGTTGCAAGTTTAAGTTGGTAAGCATTAGAAAACAGAGTCATACACTAAGCCAATCAAGTTGCATGGACGACACGACATGCCTCTCCAGTCTCCATCATTAATAACAACACATTAAATTTGAATTTGAGGACACTTGATCACCTATTGCCTGATTGAGTACTTAGTTGAGCCTTATTCTGCATACCTTGTGTAGATTGTAAGTTTAACTACTCAAGTATTTTGCACATACTAATCAAAACTTTGTTATAGTTTTGCTCTTTTCAGAAGAAGTGGGAGGGCGCACAGTTGCCTTGTGCACCTCTTGATGCAGGAAATCTAGAGGCAGGTTATGGGCTTCTGAAAATAGGCTATGACTTGAAGAGAGGATATGAGAGGCACTAATATACAACTACTGCATGTACCAAAGAAGCACTAACCACAGCAGTAAATAGGGAAACACATACCCTAGATATAAAGAATGATCTTATCAGCCCCAGAATACTAAAAAAATCATCAAATATATGTATATAGTAACCCAAAACGAGAAGAAATCTAAAAAGGGTAGTAAGAGGGGTAGTAAGCATACAGCATCGACTTGAACTGCTTTGTTGTTATGCACAGAAGTTCCAGATAATCGAATCAGTGCCACAGAATCAGCAGTGTAACTTTCATCATTCAGGCCTTTGTCTGCAATATAACTTCTATAACCAGAGCTTAATCCACCCTGAGAAATGATAGACATTCATTATGGTTTATTAAATATGATAAATTACATCCTACAGTAGTAGCATTACACAGTAGTAGCCTGCATTACACTGAATAAGCGGTACCTTAAGGACCAACATGGGCTGGAAGATTGCAACAAATTGTGGTGGTTCTTTCCCTTGATATATGCGACCCTGGATAATGTTATAGGTTATACTAAAACCTCATACAGTTTTTAGCAAGAAAAGAAGAGGTGTCAGGAAGTAATACCAGCACTGGTCGCGCTTTAAGTGAATTGCACATTGTACTGGCCAATTTAGCAGCCATGTTTTGGTCCTCCTGAATCCACAACACACAATGGACTTGATAAAGCCTTCAAATTTATCATATACATGAAATAAAGAAGAAAAGACTACAATGTAGAAATAAAGAGTCCATCAATCCCAAATTCACTTTCTTTTCAGTCCCTTCCACTTTACTTTTTCTGCTTTAGCTAAAAGGAAAAGTTCATCAAACTCCAACCATCCAAACTAACATAAAGAACTACTATAGCACTATATTACTTTTTGTCGTACCTGACATTCTTAAGACATAATACTTTAAATTTATGCATTTCAATTTTCAACTAATTATATTAGACATTTCTACAAATTTTCTTCTCTAAATCTCTGTGCTCGTCAGATGAGGCATATCCATAGCAAGTTTAAATCTATGAAGCTAATTCACAAAAGATGAAATTCTTATATGATGGCATTACATTTTCATTTCTGTTTCCTTTCTCAACCTTTTTCGAGTCTACAGCAAGGAGTATGGAAGAAAAATTTTATTATGAGCATACCATTTTTAGATATAATTAAAAAAATTTGATGAAGCTTCATCCTTAATTATGTCTAAAATGGCATGTCAATTGATGTATTAATAAAAGGAAAAGATGTGTAGACCCATATAGTGCAGTGACAATATACATTACCTCAATGCTATCCTTTCCAATCCACCAGCATAGATAATAATCTTCTTTCCTGTCATTACAGTGGTATGTGTAAAGAACTATATAGCAATCTCCACTGTAAAATTTACCAACATCATCTCCGGGCACAGGGGTCTTTGCACTGCCAATGATACGCCAGACCTAGTAAAATCATACAATTTTAGCGAAGACCAAGCAAGCAATATCAACAGACGGATTATATCAAAAGGATATCATAATGATGATCAGACCTCTAATTTTCCACCCCCTTCAAGCAACGGCAGGACTTCCTCATTTACAGGAGCATTTTTGCTAGCACCTTTAACACCAACCCCTTGTTGCTTCAGCAAAGCTGTATAAATGTGACAATGTCAAATACAACTGCTTCCAACAAACAAGTATCAATTCTACAAGTTTCAAACTAATCTACCTGCTACTTTTCCTCTTCCCTCCTCAGCGGCTGGTACAGACCCTGAAGGCCAAGAGTCAAAGTTGGACTTGAATGAGTGTGTTTCATAGCCTTGAATAAGTCGGGTTACATGTGTTGACTTTGGTCTATTTTGACTGGCAAGATGCTCCTGTGGATATATTTAGTCAATTAGTTATGAAAAATTTCACATAAAAGAAAAATCTGGAGTTAAAAGCTATTATTATTCTACCTCTGCAGCTTGAATGGCAGCTTTCCTCTCTTCCAGTTGAGTTACACGGCCAACCCAAATAAATATCTCAGCACCACAATCCAAAAGATAGCATTTATTGTTCTCTAAGCTAGATTTTGAAAGTTCACCGTCCACGGGACTTACTTGACCATCAGTAATGCTACAAAAAGAGGAAAAAGTTCAACTTTAGCACCAACACCAGCAAAAGGTTGATTTAAAAGTTCAATGATGAGAATGTAGCAAGCACTAGGGATATAGTAAACATAGATATGCAAATATATTATAAAAATTAACGAGACCAATTCAAGTATAAAGATCCTTTTTAGTGGAAAGAAGTACTATCCAACAGTAAAAGGTTAGCCAAAGATGTTTTGAATACTTTGTATTAAGTGTCATAAACTTGAGACCATAACATTACCACTATAATTACAGGCAATAAACAAAACTTTACCTAATCTGTTCATGTCCATCTGATGGAATAATATAAATTGGCTAAACTTGATGGAGTAATAGTTATGCAGCATACAGTAAAGACAGGTATAGAACAGTAGAATTCAACGATACCTATAAAGTTTCGCAGGTGTCTTCTCAGGCACAATATCATCTTCACTAGCAACCTTTTTGCCAATTGGAGCAAAGCCACCAAAGAGCACCCAGAACGAACCGGAATCCGACTCAGCTTGTAAATTTCCATCATCTGGGGTATGCAATAGATATAAGGAGCAGTCCCACATGAATACCATAGAATATTAACAAAGTACAGAAAAGGTCTGAAGCTCTTCATTAGGACTAAAAAATGAAATATATATCAAACACAGATATATATGAAATCTGCCAGATTCATTGTCCCTTATTCTAGTTGATTGAATCATTTGGGGCACATACTATACAAATCCAGAGCATGTAGACACACTAAATTTTATGCATAATTTAGGAACACTCAATCGAAATGTCTTGCTTTAACTTTGGCAGTTAAAATTACCAAGCTTCAGAATGAATTTGACCCATAATTTCTAAAGCTAAAAAATCATGGTACGAAGTATAAAATACTATAGAAATCTGCCAAATAGACATGTTTTAGTTGCAGATATAATTTCAACAACAAACTTAAACTACGGCAATTTAACTGGGATAGAAGGAGTATAATAAATATGTATTACTTGCTTACTTCTTATGTTTGAATTTTTCAAGGCCTGTACGTACCAACAATTGCAACATCACACGTCCCCTCGTGATACTTGTCCTTCAAGAACTGAATAACTTCTAGTGCTTTGGCCCTCTCCTGGATGCTAGAATTTGCACCATTGAACTGATATATCTTGTCTTTAGAGTCCAGAATGAACACATCATCATGATTTAGAGAGGACCGGGAAAATGGGACCTGATACAAATCACAGCTTAAATATGTAATCTTCAACCGCAACTGAACTAGATTACATATTCTAAACAAGCTCATGCTGGAAGTATTTTATGCTTCTGTACCTGCTTCATCCTGACAACACGTTTACCCTTGCAGATATACAACCTTGTTTCAAATTCTTCCTCTTCTGGTTTCTTGAATCCAGACGCAATACCACCTTCCAAAGGTATAATGCATGGCTTAAAGTATGATAAAAATTTGTCAGATTCATGACCTTGGATTTCCCTATGCTGTACTGCTCGCCCTCCAAGAATCGCATCAAGCTCAACAGTTTTGATAGCTGCAGTTCCAGCTTCATCCTGACATAGCATCCAAATTTTAGAAAATAGAAAGAAAAATATAAATCTGCTTGATAGCTGCTAAGAATGAAGATTGATATCACACCTGACTAGTATTCTTTCCAAGCCAGAAGTGTATATCATACATATAAGAACCCCCCTTGCCTGAAGTTGTCTGCAATTATAAATGAACATGTGATAGGAGTAGGAATATTAGACATGAGTAAGCTTTTCTCCCTAGATAATGGAGGTACATGTAAAGCCAAAGATTTTTGCATCTATGCACCTGCAAGATGATGTAAGAATCACCCGAGTAGAATTTACCATATTCAGACTTCGGCAGTGGAACTGGTTGGAAATCCTCAATTCTCCAGATTTCGGTCCCTCTAGATAGAGTTAAGTTCAAATCTGAAGTTTGAAAAGTTCTTACAGGACCCATTCGGCAGTAAAAACAATTAACATGAATCTCAAGTTTAGAAGGTTCCCACATTGAAAGTGGAAATAATGAACATAAAAAGGTCCAGAACATTTACGGGAAAAGCTCAGCCTACCCTTTATTTATTTTTGTTTTTTTTAAGTCTTCAGCCTACCCTCTATAAAGGCAGGGCTCTGAGAAAAATCCGATAGTGTTTCGACTGATCAATACTCATTTAAGCTTTCTTCCACGTAATCTATCAATAACCACACTTTTGCAGTAAAGGATACATTCTCTGACCGGCACCCTGAAATGCAGGTTCTAAAGCTTTAACAGAGTTAGACATGATGCGAAGTCTTTCCTGTTACAGCTTCTTTCAAGGAAGAAAGAGAAACTAGATTGTTGAAGTTCGTAACTTCAGATATGCAGATATTCTGAACACCAACTGCACAGACAAAATGGACATGAGAAAGAGTAGCGTTAAGTACAGAAAGCCACTTCATTTCCATCCCAGCAACAAATTCAGGACTTCATTAAATAGCAAGCACAACAAAGGAAACAACAAATGTGCGTGTGTGTATACAGAAGTGAATCTTCACTAAAGAAAACATCTGAAGCCATGATATAGTTCTAGTTCCCAACTTGTATTCATAAAACTTATTCTTGAAGCTACCTATTGTTGTCCCCACTAATTCAATCAAAATCTTCATATGTTAGCCTCAATCACAGTCACCAGCAACATTAGAAACAACAATAACAACAAAGTCTCAATCCCGACTAGTTTGAATGGCTATATGAATAAGCAATATCTACTTTGCTCCACTTGGTCCTGTTTCATTTCAATACCCAACAAGTATCTTTGGAAACAAATAGGGGAGCCTTAACACTAGAGGTTCGCTACATTTTCTACTAACATACAACTCTCTAAGCACGCTAAAAGGAATTCTGAAGAATTACTAGGCCTTATACAAGTTACCAACATGACTAGACCTTAATCAAAGTACTTTTTGTGCATACATGGATCTTTGGATTCCATTGTTCTATATAAGTCCGCACGGATTCCCAGAGAGAGTGCGTTTTTCAGACAACTTTCTTCACATGATTATAGGTATATTTCGTCCCTTTTAATACTTCCGATCATCATAGTGTCGCACTTATTGAGTGGTACATTAGGAGTTCTATGTACAATAAATCCGGGCGACCTATCTCTTTTTACCCTCATATGTATTACTTGTACCTTCCGTCATTACAATTCTGATATTGTCTAATCTTGTACCTCACTTTCAACAGTGTTTCTCGAAGTTCGAGCTTTTAATTGGCCCAATCACATTCAACAGCAGCCTATAAAAGTTGATACTTTCAATTATTCCACCAGTAAATGCAGGTAGGGGGAGCATGAGTCACAGGCCAACTCATCGCATCCACTCACTGCATCCCTTTAATAAAGATGCATGACCCTGAAACCTATCTAGGAATTTGGTTGTTTGTATTTCTCTGCAATCTGATATATTCATTGTCATCATTCCATCACATTCCAATAAATTCAGTCTAATGTAGGTGTTGTAAGCGATCAAATCCTTTCATTCTTCAGAGTGTCATCTACACTGCAGATATGGATTAATCTGCTCCTCAGCTGGTCTATAAAAGCCAGATAAGTTTCTAAGAATGGGGTTCACAGATTCCTAACCTTGAGTTTCTAAGCTGAGTTTTGGGTGTGTACATGTGCAGTAAATGGTATTGTCAATCTTGTCCAACCCCCGCGCCCCACAAGCAAGACAAAAAACTTGTTATTATATCAGTAATATTTGCTTCTAAACTTATATCAAAGTAAGGAAACCCATATTTTTCTCACCCTAAAATGCACCACAACAACTAATGATCTATTGTGAGATTACCTAATAACTTATGTTGCTTAAACTCTCCAAAAATGCTGCCGCATCCATGTCCGAGACATACCTGGTTGCATTATTGAAAAGTTCAAGCATAGCTAATAACCACAGCTGCATGGAACATTTAGCTAATGAAGCATCCTACTTCCATAATTAGACTCCAAAACCACAAGAAAATCTCAAAGCTAGCATTAAAAATCAAGAACCAATTTCAAAAGATCGATAGACCAAACATATTGGTCATATCAAATGATAATTGCTTAATCAATCAATACATAAACTTAGATTAATGAAGCACCCACATCATTACTCATTAGATTAACATAAGCAAGAGTGCAAGAATAACATTAGCCAAAAAGCAACGAAGAACCAAATGGCCAGAGATCAAAACAACAAATTATATGTTAAAATGTAGGAATCAAATAAATTCCAATTATCAAGATCGAAATATGGGAAGAGTCAAACGCACCTCAGAAGATCTTTGTGAACGTGTTGATAGAGAGAGAATAAAGAAAAGGGTACAACAGAGAAGAGAAAGACGAGCTGGCAAATATAAAAGACAGAGAGAGAAAGGAAAAAAGGGAGGGAATAATAATTGCAGTCAATGGAGCTGCAATATTATTTTCTCCTTCCCTTTCTCTCTCTGTCTGTAACTTTTTGAGGCTTTTGAGATTTGATTGCAGAAAATATGATAATTCTTTTGCAGACAGTATATGCGGAAATGAAGAAAGGCGTAATATACTTTCACAGAGAGAGAGAGAGAGAGAAAGAAAAGGAGTTGAATGATGATGATGGCGTTGAGGATAGAGATGAAAAAGATTTTTACTTTCTACGCTTAATTTAGACAACGATCAGGTCACAATGACAAAAAATATAATTAATGTATAAATTATATATATAACTAGAAAAAGTAACAATGCATATTGATCACTTATTTGTAGGCATCCTTCTATCATATAATATCCGTATAACGTTCCTCCATTTCAACTATCCCGCTCCAATCCTATAAATAATATCTTTATCTATTATTTTATTCTCTTGAAATAACGAGCCTAAATATCTAAATTGTTTGCATTTTGGTGCTACAATTACATCTAGTCTCACATTAACTTTGCTCTTTTATGCTGACTAAACTTGTTGTGTATGTACTCGATCTTACTTCTAGTTATCTTAAAATCCTTACTCTCTAAATTTAAAATAAAAGCTGCGGCTTCTATATAGTAGTAATATTGGGTAAGTCAAGAAACCCAAAAATAATCAAGGCTCCATTAGAAAACTCATTGATCAATCATCCTTTTAATTTGAGGTAAAAATCAAAATGTTTACTGATTTTTACCCTATTTTATTAGTTTCAAATTCTTTTGAGTATAATTTTTTGCTCTAGTTTTTACATACATGTTTGTGTACATGATTTACACATGTATTATTTCTCTTTGATGAATTTTGTCTTCGTTATGAAATAATGAGTGCAAAATTAAACCTTGTTATGTGAATCTTAAGCTATCAAAAATTATTAATTTCACATAATCGATAAAATCAAGAAAAAATTTAGTTAGGGTTTTGAGTCGGTGAGTGAAAAGAGAAAAAGAATTGAGAGAAGATTTTATTTTTTTATAAAATAAAAATGAGACCCAAACATAAAAAAATGAAGCCTTCGGTGAGTTAGAGCATATGAAATGACAATCTATCTTGATGTGCTTTGTACGCTCATAAAACGTTAGATTGCGAGCAATGTAAATGGCTGCTTGGTTGCACAACCAATAGAGAAATAAAAACACATAACAATACCAATATCAGCTAAGACCCGAAATAACCTAAGTTATCTTCGTCTTCTTGAAGTGCTCAAGGTGTTATAATGTGGTATAAGAATCAACTTCTGCCTTCAATTACGTACAACTTGCAGCAAATAAATTTTATATTCAAGGGGATTGTATGATGCTGCCACGTGTGTTACCAAAATTTTAAAGGTCAAGATTTTCTTGACATTTACAATTCATTTTGTATTACTTCATATCCATTGATTCATAGTGATGATAAATATTTAAGTAAATATATTTGTTTACCTTCAAAACCGGATAACTATTGAATTTATAAGTAATTTTAGCGTGGACTAACTTGACATAAAATGATAAATCAAATTGCAATTGAAATAAATGATGATAGAGTAAATACAAACCACACGAATTGAACAGTCTTAGCCTTGGAAAGTTAATCACTATCGAGCCAGATATACTTCGATCGGTGTAGTTGTTTAACCAAAGAATTAGACTTTTTGACTAAAGCTTATTTTTAAGATGAATACGGGTTACTGATAATCAAGGTAATGGAGAAAAATGAATAATAGACAGTATTGCAGAAATATAAAAAATCGAAGTTAATTATATTCGAGAATCAGATGCCTTTACAAGTTGTATTCCCCTTCCTTATATAGGAGATTTTTATAACGTACGACTCTTGCTATGGTTACTCATTAATGACTAATTA